>WITN01000273.1:0-100188 GCA_015025155.1 Lactarius quietus | reverse complement strand
ATCATTATCCTGTCAGCTGATGAATTGCCAGTGACGATGGCTAGAAATGCTATATAGTTACACTATAGTGCAAGAACTGTCATAGAGTGGCTAGTTACATTGGTAATTGTGTGAGGTGAATAAAGTAAAATGGTTCATAGTAATTGTAAGTATGCTCAGTATTGTGGTAAAAAACCCACCACAACCTGTGCTTGGGTTCAGGTTGGGGCTTGGGTGAAGAAACTTAAACCTGTACCCATACTTGAGTGCCCTTGCATCAAACCCCTGCAGGTTGCAAAACCCATGACAATCACTTTCGAACAGTGACACCTGCCCTTTCTGCTCTTCTTACCTCACTTCTTCACCCTCTCACCCCACCTCTCACCTTCTTTGTTCTTCCCACTCCTCTCTCCCCTGTTCTCTTCATTCTCCTCTTGTCTGATCTTCTCACTTTTCTCATTCCACCCCTTTGCCTGCCGCACCTTTCTCGGCTCTCATCTCACAGCTGCCTCATGCCATGCTTCTCTTGATTCAACTCTTCTTGGCCACCCAATCCCCATGTTGACATTGTTGGCCATGACATCTTATAACAATTACCCAAGTTGAAGCCACTTCAAGTTGATCACAGCGAAGCTTGTGCTTTGCATATGCCATTTGAATAACTCAGTGATGGCTGCTCTGATCACTAAAGTAGTCAAAGTTTCCAGTAAATTATGGAAGTATCTCTCCCAAATATTTCCACATTTTTATCTATTTTTTTTGAAATTTAGAAAAGACATTGGTTCAGAGTGACCTCACACTACATGAAAGAGGAATAAATCAGGAAAATGTAACAAAACGGCTTAACATTGGCAGAAGACCCCCTTATTTCAGCGTCATTTGTCAGTTCAAATTTATTCACATTTGTACCTATTTTATTTCATGAGTTATGATGTATTTTCTGTTCACTCACCTGAGAATTGACTTAGGACAAAAATTGCGTGTTCGGTTGGCGTTGTGGAGGCTTAATTTGTGGCATGGGAGAATGCACCACTGGCTGCCAACAGATAACGAACTTCACTCAGCATTCTTTTCTTCCTTACTCTTCTCACTCCTTCCCTCCTCAACCTCACCTCACCTCCCCCCCTTCCAGCACGCCAAAGAAATATCCTGCCACGAGGATGACAGCTTTCTGAGACCCTCAAGAGTCTCCGTGTCTGCCCCCATTACAATGTGTTGTCATCATCACCATCAGCGTGGTCCAGTCCTAGTCGCACAGTTGTTCTTTTCTTTTTTTTGTTTCCCTTTTTTCTAACCAGTCCAAATTGACCACACCACAAATAGTTACCCCTACCTGCCCCATTGACCAAGCCACTTTGCCGTCACCTTTGTGCTGCCAAGAAAGTTTGTAAGTTTCTTTTCTTTCTTTTTCTGTTCTTTGCTGACTGGTTTTGACTCACCGCAGCACATATTGCTATGCTGTGCCCACACCCATGTTGCACAATCCATACACATGGCCAGTACAAGCAAAGATAAGTTTTTATTTTATTTTTTATTTTGCATTCTCACCAATTTATCTGCAGGACACTGGCGGCCACAACCTCACCGTCACCCACCTCACCTCACCCCTTCACAAACGCTGCAGTGCCAGCAACAGCGATGCACAACGACTGTGACTGTCGACCACGACACATCACGATGGTGCTGCAACTGCACACCAACAAAATGCATTGCCATGACACTCAGACAGCCTGTGCACACATGCACTGCCAGTGCTGCCAACTGCCATAGTGGACACGCCACTTCTGTGCAACTGTAGGGGCATGCTAATCCCTATGGGAGGGAGTGGTGAACTGGGGCTGTTGTGAGTGAGGGTGGGGGGGGGGGCAGGGCTGGGCTGGAGCAGGAGCAGGAGCAGGGTGGGGCAGGAGCAGGGCTGGGCAGGAGTGGGAGCCAGGCAGGGCAGGGGCAGGAGCAGGGTGGGCAGGAGCAGGAGCAGGAGCAGGGTGGTGTAGTGTAACATCCCAGGTCATAGTAAGTATCTGACCTAAGCCGATAACTCAGGGGACAAGGCATAACAAGACAATTACGGTATGATGATGATGACTGATTACTTACTGTACGATGACGGATGATGATGACTGATTACTTACTGTACGATGACGGGTGATGACTGATTTCTAGTGAGCGACTTACAGATCGTAGTAGTATTTGTCGTGTGTTGTACGTTGTGACTAGTAGTAGTGGCGTGTTACTTACCGTTATAAGGAAGCTGTCGACTGTTGTAGTCGACAGCTTGAAGTTCTTGTACACTTCTCATATCGAATCAGCAAAGCTTTCCTTCGTCCTTCCGGACCGCATTGCCGTTATAACCGCAAAGACTCCGCCTTCGGCGTTGAGACGATACTCTACCTTCGTGTTAGAGTTAACCAGTTGCTAAGTCACCGCGTTCACCTTACGTTGCCGAAGTCCGGCTCACGTGCAGCTCGCACGTAACATTAACTTCAAGCTCTCCATAAACGAACGCCGTGGCGACTGTCAATACCAAAGACGGTTGGGACTTCGTACCCTATCGTATCGACACAAGAGAACGAGACGCGCCCACTCGATACCTTATAGGACGAGTAAGGTGGCGACACGTACCAGACACCAGAAGAACCGACGAAAACAACACAGGATACTACGCGGAAGCAGCTACTTCGCAAAGGTATCATCCCGTAGTATTCAACAGAGAACGCTGTTGCTGGGTCGAGCTCAGGTGGAGTAACACCAACAATTACTTCGAAGCAACACGACCAGCAGCAGACGACCTAAACATAAACGTACCATTGGTCGACGCACGGCCAATTGATCAACAAGGACCTATAGACGGTCAAGAAGCAGACAATCTCGATTCGGAACCACCAAGAACCGAATTCCAACTACGAACAGAAGCGCGGACTACGTCAAGCCATACTAGTGAACGATCACCAACCCCACAAAGTGAAGCAGAACCCGAAGAAATCGCAGTGCAATCACCAGAAGTAGACGCACTAGCCGCGCAAACAGCTGATTACATATTCCAGAACCAATCAGAGGAATACCATTCAGCTACATGACTACCCAAACAGAAGTATCGCCACCCCGACTTGTCATCAACGAGCAGACGGGTCACGTCCAGCAACTACAACCAGAAGATATGGAAGCCGTTAACAGAGCCATGGGACCTGATGTCCCTGATGCACCAAGTATCCCTGAAGGAACTGATATGTTTTACGAGTTCCGACTCAATAGGAACAGGATACCATCACCAGATAACCGACCTTTTCCCCCACTAAGAAGACCACCAGGAGGAGGACCGCCAGGAGGAGGACCGCCAGGAGGAGGACCGCCAGGAGGAATACAACAAGCGCCCCAAGGAGGAAACGATAAATTTATCGGTAATCCACCGCCCACATTTACAGGAAACAGGGGACAAGCCGAGTCCTTTATTCTCCAATGGGAAGTCTACGCAGGAGTCAACGCTAATCACTCCGCCATGATAAACAAATATCAAAAAGCAATGCTGTTCCTCACGTATATCCAAGGAAACACGGTGAACCAATGGGTAATGTCCGCAAGCAGGTGGCTCGTTAACGAGGTCGCTACAGGAACCAGCCAATTCGACAACAGATTATGGGAGAATCTGTTACACGCGTTCCAACGGCAATTCGGGGACGTGCTTAGCAAAGAACGAGCACAAGCCCAGCTCGACGCGGGCATACACATGAAGGACGGAAAAATCGATGATTACATTGCCACATTCGAACAGCTTGTCCGACATGCAGGATACAATATCAACGCCGAACAAACGCTCAAATATTTCACAAGAGGACTGCCGCGCGCGTTGTACGAAACAATGTACCAACACGATGACCCCCGCAACTATGAAGAATGGAGAGAATCCGCCTTGAAAAGGCAGCAGAAATGGATTCACATGCAAACTGTCAGAGGCAACCTCGATGCCTTCAAACCAGGACGAGCTCCAGGAGGAGCATTAGCTAAGTTGCTAGCACCCCTCCAAAACGATGACCGAATGGACACATCCGCAGATTGAGTGCGGGGACGATTAGCAGGAGCAGAAGACGTACTTCAGAACTACAAACGCAATGATAATCCACCACGTCCACCATTCCCACCATGTGGAGGATTCATACAGAGGCAATTCAAACGTGACCACAGTCAAACGCAGTGTTACAACTGCCAGAAGATGGGACACATCAGTCGTGACTGCCGACAACCACGAAGGAACCGAAACACACAAACACAAACAGCCGAGACCGCGCCAACTAAAGAAGAAAAGGCAGCGGAATGGCTCCGAGGAGTAGCAGGAGATGACGAAGAAGTAAAGGACCTGGTCCTTCAACAATTGATGGGACAGGATTTTGGAAGCGCCTAAACCCGGCGGCCTGAGTGAGGGCAATACATTGTAACTCTGTGTACATTATGCGCTACCGTTCTATGAAAGTACCAGTGTCGATTCGCGCAAGTTACAACATGGCCGACATAAAAGCATTGGTGGACTCAGGAGCCACCGACAACTTCATACACCCTAATTTCGTCAAAAGAATGGGACTGGGACAAAGGGCATTAGATAAGCCCAAAAACATATACAACATTGACGATACCACTAATAAAGCGGGACAGATCACACACTATATCACGCTCAATGTGGAAACAGGAGGAACAAGAAAAGAAATGCGTTTCCTTATCACGGACATAGGAAAAGAAGATTTACTACTGGGGTATCCATGGCTCGCAACATACGAACCAAGATTCAGCTGGCGACATGCCACCATTGATGAAAAACAACTCCCCATAGTACTACGAACAATCAACCCAGGCGATAAAAGAGCAGTTTTGGCACGACTGCTAAGAGAAGAGAAGAAAGATACAAAAATATCTCGAATCTTCACAGAAGATGCCAAAGAACAAATTCTAACAACAATAGAGGAACAAGTATATGGACGACGATCGGCGGTCGAGCTTGCAATCAACGCCCAACAATACACAACACAAGTCAACATACCGAAGGAATACCAATGCTTCGCAAAGGTGTTCAGTGAAGAAGAATCAAAAAGGTTCCCACCAAAGAGAAGTTGCGATCATGCGATCGAATTCAAAAAGGGGGTACCTGATGTAATAGACTGCAAAGTCTATCCAATGACAAGAACCGAAGACGCGGCATTAGACGAATTTATCGACGAACAAGTCATGAAAGGATACATCCGCCCCTCCAAATCTCCGTACGCATCGTCATTCTTCTTTATTAAAAAGAAGGACGGAAAACTACGCCCCGTACAGGACTATCGGCGGATCAATGAATGGACAATACGGAATCAATATCCACTGCCCCTCATTGATGATCTCATCAGAGATCTCGGGGGAGCCCAGATATTCAGCAAACTAGATGTCCGACAAGGATATAACAATATACGGATCAAAGAGGGCGACGAACATAAGGCGGCATTCAAAACACGACGCGGCCTTTTCGAACCAACGGTGATGTACTTCGGATTGTGCAACTCACCAGCCACATTCCAAAGTTTCATGAATGAAATTTACCGACCAACGATCGCGAAACATGAGATACGAGGCACCACCATCAGAGTCTATATGGATGACATTGCAATAGCAACAAAACGTCAACCGCTAGCAATCGAAAACCATCAAGAAGCGGTCCGCGACGTACTTGCTGTTGCCCAGAAACATGACCTCTTTTTCAAACCAGAGAAATGTGTCTTCAACGCGTCCAGCATTGATTACCTGGGGGTAATCCTTGAAGAGGGGGTAACACGTATGGATCCCGTCAAAATTTCCGGTATACAAGACTGGCCATCCCCGTCATCCGTAAAAGACGTACGCTCATTCCTGGGATTTTGCAATTTTTATCGGCAGTTTATTAGAGGGTTCGCCAACATTGCCAAACCACTGAATGAATTAACACGCAAGGACGAACCATGGCAATGGGACACAAGACAACAGATGGCCTTCGACACACTCAAACAACGAATTACCACAGAACCGATCCTAGCGCATGCCGATCAAACACAACAATTCGATCCAGAAGTTGACGCATCCGGATTCGCGGTGGGAGCGGTACTATTACAAAAGAAACTAGACGGGAAGCGACACCCCGTCGGGTATTACTCAGCGACACTCAATGCTGCTGAGCGCAATTACGACATATACAATCTTGAGTTGTTGGCCATCGTGAAAGCGCTACGACACTGGAGACATCTACTGGCTGGATCGCCACACAAGGTACGAATATTCTCTGATCACCTCAACCTGCGATATTGGCGGGATCCCCAGAAAATCAGTCGAAGGATTGCTAGGGAAGTATTGGAGCTAGCGGAGTACAACTTCGAGATACACCACGTCAAGGGGACAGCCAATGGAAGGGCAGATGCTCTCTCTCGACGACCTGATTACGATCAAGGAGAGAAAGACAACGAAGGCATCACGGTACTACCAAACAAATTATTCATACGGAACGCTATCACTAGCCAACAACAAGATGAACAAAAGATACGCAAGTGGGTAGACCCACACAAACTGATCAAAGCCGACGGGCTCTGGTGGTACCAGGGACAACGACTAGTGGTCACGGGTACACCAGAAGAAATCAGAGAAGTAATTTCCACACACCACGACCCACCTATTTACGGACATCCAGGAATAAATCGAACGACACAACTAATCGAGCGATACTACTGGTGGCCCATGATGAAGCAACACATCGCTGACTACGTTAGGGGATGTGCCGAATGCCAACGATGCAAGGTTAACACACATACCACAAAAGCACCACTACAACCAATATTTCCAAAAGCGGAAGCAACACCGTTCGAAGTGGTGGCACTCGATTTTATTACCAAACTACCCGAGTCCCGCGGATATGACTCCATACTCACTGTCACAGATCACGATTGCTCAAAAGTGTCTATATTCATACCATGCAGAGAAGAAATATCGGGAGAGGAAACGGCTGTCCTTTACGCGAAACACGTACTGGCAAGATTCGGACTACCGTCAAAAATCATTAGCGATCGGGATCCCCGGTTCGCGTCAAAATTCACAAGGGAACTATGCCGACTCTTGGGAATTCAACAAAACATATCCACCGCTTACCATCCGCGAACCGATGGACAGTCAGAACGAAGCAACCAATGGCTGGAGCAATACCTCCGCTTTTGGGTTAACGAAAGACAAAACAATTGGGCCGACTATCTCGCGTTAGCCGAATTCTCACACAACAATTGGACCAACGAGTCCACACGTGAATCTCCATTTAAGTTACTGATGGGATATCACCCTCGCGCCAATTGGACAGATAAGGTCTCATCAATACCCTGGGTCGAGGCAAGACTAGAACAATTGAAGGAGATAAGACAACAAGCGCAAGGACAAATGCAGAAGGCGCAACGGTCATGGGTCAAACACCGTGATACGCCTCAATATCAGATAGGAGACAAGGTTTGGCTAGAAGGACGCCACCTACGAACCAACCAGCCAACCACGAAGCTTGCGCCCAGAAGACATGGGCCATTCACCATCAAACAGGTGATGTCTCCCGTCAATTATCGTCTAGAGCTTCCCACGCAGTGGAGCATCCATGATGTCTTTCACATAGATCTCCTCACACCCTACAAAGAGACGGCAACTCATGGCGTCAACTACCAGCGCCCACCACCAGAATTGGTAGACAGCGTGGAAGAATACGAAGTTGAAAAAGTACTAGACTTGCAAAGACGAGGACAGGGGCGTAAACTCCAGTACTGTGATGAGTGTCTCACTGTTTGATCGCAACAGCGAGACCAAGGATCACGAGGAACAGGGTGGCTAACGTCGAACCAACAAGGAGATACAACAGGGACAGGGAACAATGGACCACGAGTAACAAGACAAGGATGAGGAACAACCCAATAGTGGGAAGCTGCTCAGAAGACAGGAATGTACAAGTGGGGATGTCGCAAGTGGACAGTCTGAGGGACTGTCTGTTACATTGCTCCAGCTTATATACCTGAATACATGGTCTGTGCATACTTTAGGGGAGGCCCAACTCCGCTCCATGGGTGGGCCCATGGAATACTCTAGAAGCGTTCTAAAGATAGTGTGGAATGTGCTGGAAGGTTTCTAAGTATATCGTCCAATGGCATTAATCCCTGGCAAGCTCCGCTCGTCAGGTGATTGATCAACAATCTTCGTTTACCGATCAACGGACTTTGTTTATCAATCAACAATCTTTTGTTGATTGATCAACAAACAAGTCATGTGAGGTCATCTGACCTTTCGCTTGGTAAGTCCCGGTTCCGGACCGGGTCTTTCTTGAATAGGAAGGAAAGGATTATCCAATCCTTTCACGCGCGTCGTCTTGGCTAGTTCTACTAGTCCAATACTTCGTATTCCTGGGTTTGTGCGCGCGTTCCCTTGCGCACTCCTGGATATTCCGGATAAGTCACGGACCGAGGCATAGGTTCGTGACAAGTACCTCATCAAATGGAAAGGATACTCCGACTCGGACAACCAGTGGGTCGCGTGGGATGATGTGCACACGGATGCAGAGATAAGGAAGTTCAAACGGTCTAACCCGCAAGCTGAAATTCACATAAAAGCAGGGACGACGACACGAACAATCTCCACTCCAATGGCATACATCCCCATTAACACTCTTACTCATATCGATGACCTCCCCTCTGTTAACACCCTCACCACCTACGACACCACCAACAATGTGGACGACCCCTTCTGCTCCGCAATCGAGCGAGTGCGATTTGTCGCTGAGCAAGATAAACAAGAACGAGAACAACAAGAACGGGACTTGGCCGAGGCTCGCGGGCGATTTCCCACACCCCCAAGCGGACGAGTGGAGGACGATGAGGGAGAAGACCACGTTGATGAGGGAGGTAATGCAGTCGTGGTGGCTAGATCAAATAGTGAAGAGGACGGCGAGGGAGAGACGGACGAGGATACGGTTGCTGATGAGGCAAGTATCCTCCAGCCCTCCACTGCTGCCACATCCACTACCGCTGTCGATCGATACGACAGTGACAACTCATCCGATGACAATACATACCACGAAACCAGGGCTGGCACACACGACTCATCCGACGACGACCATTCCTATTACAAAGCCAGGGTTGTCTGCACCCGCTGCGACAATCCCCCAAACTACTGCCACTGCGCACCCTGGTTCATACCACCACCCATCACAAGAGTCGACGATGAATCTGCCGACGAAGCCGGTGATGACGAAAGAAGACCATCGCCGGTTGCTGTCGTCTTCGGACCAATGGCGGAAGCAGGGTACGCCACTCGCGGAATACTACCCTACAGTAACACACCGATCCCCTCTCCAACTACTATGCGCCGAGCGAATGCGACAAGGCGCCCTATCCGTGCCGTATCGCCTACCCCCACAGGATTCACCCTCAACAATGGGATGAATTGGGTACCGATGGTTATCGAACACGAAGGACGGCGGGTGCCGGCGCGGTACGTTCAAGTCCGTATGCTCGACAACCCAGAGGTCTTCGGGACTATGGGGAGGTACGAGCCCATCTATAGGGGAGACATCCACGCCGAGCCATGTCGGGATATGGGACCCGCAGCTGAGTACAACCGCGACGAGCTCAAGTACTTCCGAACTGACTTCCGGGGAAAGCGTCAGGTAGACGAAGCTCTCGCCAGGCTAGGGGACATATCCCTAGATCCTCCAGAGGGTCTTCCTCCCTGCGGTTGCCAGTTTGGTGGGATACGAAGGGGGAATCCCCTTCCTGGAAAGGGATCTGCGTCAGGGGGGTCTGGTCTGTCTGATCCTGCGATCCGTAAGTCTGCTAATTCATCTAGAGTGAACGCCCTTCCCGTGATAGGATGAATCCGTGTTGTTTGTGTAGTCATCTGTGGACTGATGTGTAGTTGCTCTGTGATCCTTGCCAATTGTTCGACAATAGGTTGTGATTCTTGTACAATGATGGGTTCCGGTTCTTCAGTAGGATGGTGATCCATATCTGGTTCGGAAGGGATAGTGGTAGGGGATGGAGGTACTTCTACTCCTAGTGATTGTGCTTCTGCTTGTGTTAACTCGTTTATGAATATTTCCAATCCGTATGATGAAGGGGGAATTCGAAAGCCTTCCCACTCTTGTCCTCCTTGAAACCACTGTAACTCTACCCAACAGAGATGTTTGGTATTGAACTCAACTGGGTGAAGGAATGTGTCCTCTCCTTCCCTTGCGTAATATCCTTCAATATCGTCAACTATTGTCCACGCAGCACTTTTAAGGAAGCATTGTAGAACTGTTCGTTCGCCTCGGTGTGCAAACCAAAGAGTTGGTTCGTCGAAATTTGCCCAACGGCTTGCGGTTGTTTCTTGCGACGCAACGATGAAAAGCTTGGTCTTAATGTAGCGTTATCACTAACGCTAGCCTGACTTAGGCGACGAGTAGTGCGTGACAAGAACTATGAATGCGTAACTTGGTATGATCCACTAGGTCGCTTATAGACACTAGGGTAGTCAAAGACTAAGATGACCTCACAAGGGATTGAAGTCCACAAGGAGAAGAGCGATAGATCACTTAGTACCCAAGGCACTAGTATAGACACGAAGGTGATGATTCAAGAAGACCAAGCTAGAGAGTCTTGGTCTTCACTATGCGACTTAAGTACAGTTACACGCTGGCTTTAAAGCGCAGCTAGAACTCAAACCCTAGTACCGTGCTACTAGTAATCAAGTCATAGTCCATTCTAAATATACCTGAAACACCGGCATTCCCAACTACCGGCGACGCGCAAGTGTCCATGACTAATGAGAACCTACTATCATAGTCATTACTGTATAGTAAGCGTTCCGAGACTCCAAGTACACGTCAAACAGATGACTTGTCAGTCCGAACGATGTCAGACATGACAAGTAGGGCTGACTGGAGCATGACGAAGGCAGAAGACATACTTGCCTATCGCATTTGTCAGCTCAAGGGGGGTAAAGGTAAGGAGCCAGCGTGCAGGCCAGCATGGCAAGCATTGGGATCAGCAACATTGCTGTTGACAAGACTTTCAACCCTGGACCTGGAGAGCAGGTCATCATCTTCCCCTGCTGAGTCCCTTGCCGGCAGAGATTTGCCCACCGCCGCTACCCCTGCAGACTTTTTCATAGATACCCCTCCCCTCCCAACAACATTTCAATGCCCAATGACCCCTCCAGCCCCCGATTCGCCTCCTCCCGTCACTCCATCTGCCTCCCTCACTAATTTTGCATCCACTTTCCCCACTGTCTCTACTCCCGCCATCTCCGCCACTTCCACCTCTGCCACACTCATTGTCAATCCCACTGCCATTTCATCTACCAGTAGGGACAACTCTCCCACAGCAGCCACCACGTTACTGGTGGTCACTCCTTCACCAGCAGCTCAGCTATTGAGCCCATCACATCTCGGGACACTGGTGGTAGCACCCTCATTACGTCGCCATATCACACCTCAGGGGTGAAGTGCATCGGTAATCTTCATCACATCATCATCAAGCTTGGAAAACAGTCCTCATTGGCAGCGCATTGACATTAACTTGGTTCCTGATGCTGACCTGTCCAATAGGATTAGCTCGCTGGAAATGAGGATGAATGAGTTTGAGGGGTGGAGGCGCAAGGATGAGGAGTGGAAGCAGCAACTTGACAAAAGGTTGAGTGCTGTGGGCTTCTGATGCATGTTGCTCACTCAAACAATATACCTTATGTTTCTTTCACAAATATAGAGCTGTTCAATCATATTAGATATATAGCATTGTAATTTACATGCTTACACAAGTGACAGACAGGAATGTAACGAGAAAGCCAAGAGTTGAAATAGGTGAAATGATACTGCAAATTATCTGGAGTTTCACCGCAGCATGCCAATGACTTCTAGTGTTGCACTGCCTTCCTAGCAGACGACCTGCTGCTTCCATTAGCAACGTCGATGTGCTATGCACACCACTCACTGGACTTCCTTGACCCATTCTGCAGGCCATTGGGGACGGCTCAAGCACTGTGGCTTGAGCACTGTGGCTTGAGCTGGACATTTGCCTCCCCAACCTTCTGGCGCTTTGAGGGGCGCACAGCATCAGCTGCACCATTATTCTTTTTATGCTTGCATGGCAACTCTTGGCTTTTTACAGTAGACGTCTGGGGGCAAGAGTTGTTAAGTTTCAGGGAACGAAAAAAAAGATTCCTCACTTGGTTATGAGGTCCCTCTTGCTCCAGAGATATGGATGTCAAGCTGGAGGTGCTAGGCACATGATCTGTAGTGGCACCTGCAGCTTGATTTAAATGATTTTTAAGAGGGCATGGGCATGGGCAGGAGGGTGAAGGGTTGGGCAAACATAGAACATCATCCCCCCCATCTTCCTCTGTCGGCAGCTCTTTACATGCCTTGGCAGCTTTGGCAGGCCTTTTGTCACGTTGACATCGTTTTGTTGCTGACTTCGAAGGATGACGAGGTTCCGGAGTTTCAGACTGCTTACTAGTTGGTTATGACTACAATAGTAAGCACACATTAGTCATGGACACTTACGCGTCGCCGGTGTTTGGGCATTACCGGTGTTTCAGGTATTATTAGAACGGACACTTACTCATTACTAGTATCGTTGTACTAGGGTTTGGATTCTAGCTGCGCTTTAAAGCCAGCGAGTAACTGTATTTAAGTTGTAGTATCAAGACCAAGGCTCTTCAGCTTGGTCTTCTCGAATCATCACCTTTTCTCGCTTCTTCGCATACTAGTACCTCGGGTACTAAGTGATCACTCTTCGCTATTCATCCTTGTGGACATTGTCCCTTGTGACTTCGTTAACGATACCCAATATCTTTGATTTGGTGTATCAACAAGCCGTTACGTCTTCTTATCTTGTCGCGCCTCTACAAGTTGCCTAAGTCAGGCCAGCGTTAGGTGATAACGCTACACCTTTTGTCACTGGTACGGGGGAAAGACTGAGGTTGAGGGTGGTGAGCGTCTGCTGTAACCATGAGTTTTGAGTTGACTTACTTTGCTTGAGTTCCTGGCTGCCAGGCACCTGCTTAGACGATCCCTCACCACCTCCTTGGGATGCTCCATGACCTGCTTATTCCTGGTTCTCCTGGGAATCCTGTAGAGTCCCTTCTGATTGGTCCCTTGGTCCTACTGGATTGGAGGTATTGGCATTTACTGAGACTTTCTTCCCACACCAATCAGTGTTCACACCGTTTTTGAACTGGAATGGGATCTCCCTGGCAGCTTGCCTCTGAGTCCAGTGCTTGAGGAGAGCATCAGCATCCTCAACACAAATATGGTGGTATTGGGTGAGAGTGATGTCATTCAGCAGATACATGGGAAGAATGAAGTCATCTGGGGCCTCTGACAGTCTTGCCCATGGGATTCTTCCCTTGCCACCACCTGCTGCCACCTCTGGTGTTCGTTTAGGAGATTATTTCCCCTTAATAATTAAACTGCTGTTCACTCACTGTACAACTGGGTCATGAACTTGCCGATGAGCAACTTCTTGTATGTGGCTCCCTCCGGATTGATTGCTTCCCAGCTCGGCAGCACCGGATAGCCATGTCTATTCATTGGCAGGTTGATATTTTTGGGATTCTCCTTGTTTTTTCCATTGTCTTGACTGCCATTTCTAGGTTGTATGCCTAGGAAGTGAGTTGCATCAGTGTATTATCTTGAAGTGAAATGGACACTAACCAAATGAATCGGCAGTCCATTTTAAGTAGTCATCAACCAATGGGTTGCTCTTCCACTGTTTACGGAATTCCTTGAATGATGTCCCTCCCATCTTGTCATTGATATCATAGCTATGATGGCGCTTTAGAATGTAAATAGGATAGGAGTCTATTACGTACAGCATGACCGTGGGTTCACCATCACAATTGCAGTAGCCTGCCAAAACAACGACCCATGTTACAATCGGCCACATGTGCCGCATATGTTGACCAATTTGTCTGAACTTTTGCCACAGCGTTTAGTATCATATGGACTATCGTTGGGACCATTTTCGCATTTTGGTTCGTACTCCTCGCCCCCCCACACCATCACGGTCTCATGACCCATTCTTATCATTTGTAACCTTCTATCTTGTTTGGCGTCGTTCCATATGATCTCATACTTATACTGATACTAGTAGTATTAGTGGCAATCCTAGTATCATAGCTACCAGGAGTGGCGTATCTTGATTCATATATAACATGTACCTATAACGGACAAAGACCTTATGTCTGAGTTCTTGAATCAATTGATTTCACACTGTCACAGACATCGGGTTGCATCTGAGTCCAGACAACTTGTCAACTCCGAACTTCTTTTCTATGACAATCAGAGATACTTTGTATCAACTCTGTCACTCATATATTCACAACTCTGCCTAGGGTGATTCCCTATGCTCTCACATACTGTTGATGCCATATCCACGACCTTCATCAGGGGAGGTTTGGACGTCCTTGCGACATCATCAACAGCAGTCACATCAGTCAAGTCAGTATTCCACGTCCCCAGCTCAAGTTGAGCCGATATGTCCAGTTGAATGTAACAACCCACACTCCAAACTGGTTGTACATGGTCGCAGAAAAATCCTGAAGCATGCTTTGCCCATATTTCTCCATCAACCTTGGTTTGGAAGATTTTCTCACTTTTCATCAGGTAGAGTTATAAACATGTGCGTACCACTGCTGCTGCCAAGGCAGCGGCTTATGCTCTGTCCATTTCTTCACCTCTGCTTGGTACTTCGCTCGCGTTTCTTCATCCAATTGATCATTTATTGTCTTGATGGCTCTTTTATAACAGCCAAGGTAGGCTGGCGACCCTGCCTTAGCACTGAACATTTCGGCAGCCAGCTTGTCAATTTCCTCCCGGTGGAAATCAATGACAATGTTGGTGTATGTCCGTATTTTATGGAAGTTGGGTGTCTTCTTACCCCGTTTACACCTACTATGAAGATGTCTGCAGACAAGCTACGCAAGAATGAGAGAAGGAAAATGTAGCTAAGAATATGTGTACCTTCTTGACAATCTCTCTGTTGAAGTCTACATCATGTGTCCAAGTTCTTTCAATTTGCGCAACAGAATCTTGGATAATGATTGAGTGGGTCTCCAGGTCAGCAGTTCTGAATTTGCAAAGTCATCTCTGCAGACTGCAGACTTGCTTGTCTGTCAGAAAAATATCTTCCCTTGGTATGCATTGAGTTCAATAGACGGCATAAGTGCATATAAAGAGCTTATGCACCTTTCTTCACCCACTGTTTCCTTCTCTTCATCATCAGCCTCACCATCCGCGACACCTCCATTGGCAACCTCACTTGGCATGGCATCTTCATTGGCAGGTGGGTAGTCTTCATCGGCAGCCTCACTTGGTACAGAATCTTCTTTGGCAGCCTCCTCACCATCATTAGATTTATTCCTTTTGGCAGCAAGTTTGGCAGCAATAGCCTTTTTCTTTTTGGCAGCACGTTTGGTGGCAAGAGCACAAGCTCTGGCATGACCCTCAGCCATTGTCTGTTCATCACCAGACATGAGTAAACACTGGTCAGAATGTGAGTCTGTGTCATCTTCCTCCATATAGTCAGGATAATCCAAGTCATCAGAAGGATAATCCAAGTCATCGGGATAATCCAAGCCCTTTGAAGAGTGAATCAACCAGTCAGAACCCAAAAGGTCAGAAAGGACGTGTGTGGCAGCTTTCTTGGCTTTCTTCTTATTGGGAGCCATTGTCTTGCTGACAAAAGAGGGTGAAAGAGGGATGGTAGTCTTAAAGCAGAGAGACACAGAAGGGCGAAAGAGTATTTCAGCAGCCATATTTGTGGACACATATGTTATATGTGCATCCTGCCATGGGTTTCACCAATGCATTAGCCCTAACTTGTTAGCCATAGGCAGCACTAAGTAAATGTTTGTCACATGCTGACTTGGCGTGTTTGATTTTCGGCAGCTATAAACCATCCATATGTTATGTGCAATACCCTTGACACTTACAGATGGACAATATTCATGCCCCTCTGACCCACACACTCACTCCCCTGAGTCTTTCCAATCTCTGTGCTGAATATCTCCGAGTTCAGTTCCAATTCAAGTTAAACACGTGCTCATCTGATTCAAATACTGTTGCTACGACACCATTACCACCCTTGATGCTGCCAGTACCTATAACTTTGGAGCTGGATCGCATTGCAGTCACTCTGGTGGATGCATTCCTGAACCTCAGTGAGCATATAGATGGGATGCCTTCAGTATCATATCCTGACACAGTGAGCAGTAGAGATAGACTGGGATGTGACATGCTATGCAGATAAGCTTCCAAGAAAGCCAGTAAATTCAGGAACAAAAGATGCACAGACTACCAAGACCAGTCTCAGGAAAAGGTATCCTCCGCTGAATGGCTTGGCTGCCGAAGTACCAATTTCAAGACCTTGCATTGTTGTTGACATGCACAGAGTTATATTGGCATGGTATCTTCCCAGGATCTTGAGGGATTCTCGGCAGGTAAGCTCAGTCACCCTGTCCGATCACAGGATGAATATACTTCATTTCAGAGAGAAATGATGGCAGTGATGGAGAAGTTGCATCCATTACTGGGAAAACACCAAGGGAATGGCTCATGGCATAATAATCCTGAAATTTATTGTTCAAAAACAACAGATGTCTGAGGTTCACTCAACATATCACCCGCATGGTTCCAACAAGTGCATGAGGTAAGTGGTTTCAAAACATAAAATTTCATCATCGGTAGCTGATTTGCAATGAAGACCATGCAGGATTGGCCTGAAGCTGCCACTATTTTCGGAAAGCCAGATGCCTTGGAATGGCTAGATGCCATCTCCCAATCAAACTCAATATTGAGCACAATCCTGGCTGTCATACATCCGCTGCTTCACAAGGCAGGTCAGGAGACCTTCAACCAACTGAGGCAGCATGCTGATATCCAGCCTCAGGATGTCCTTCACCAGTGAACTTCTGTCTTCAACAGTGTCACTGTTATTTGCAACTGCCTAACACCACCACACCAGGATGGCAATTCCAGAAGACAGTGGTATGATCTACTGGTGACACTGGGGCGCTACCAAAATTGCAATTTGGAGCTACCAGGACTTGGACTTTCATTGGAGTATGGCCTCGGTACTGTAATTGGCCTACTAGGAGCGACACTGGAGCATGAATTGCCCAGCTTTGATGGAGAAAGAGTATGCTATGCATACTTCATGAGGGATAACATTCATGAGCAGGCTAAGGTTTCAGGGCATTCTTGGATGACAACAGGTCACTATTGGCAGGGCAGAGGCAATACTTAATTCTTTGTAGACTACTTTCCTCTACAAAGCCTGGCCTCTACATTATTCAAGATGTTTCCAGCAATGGACATAAGTACAATGGGGCATGCTCATTAAAGGAAGTACAAGGCTTCGGTCCTCATACATAGCCTTGATGCTTCATAAAGTCATATACACATATTGTTTTTGTCTGGCATCTAACCAAATATTTTGTGCATGCGCATCTTCAAAGAAATTGAATGATAGTCCATTTTCACAGGTACTTTATTTACTCATCTTTTTCAGAATTCCTTTCCATTGCAGGGAATGGGCCACTAGAAATGCATGAGTTTATTGGGGCATTCCAACCACAGTAGATTCATGGTGTCACTAGCCTTTTTGCCGGTGCGATGTTGAATAAATGGGTCTTTGGGTTGTTTTTTGATAGCTCACCCATTATTTCTATGCTGCGATAGCTTCAAGTGATTTTGGTTGAGCCAAGTCAACCAATTCATAAACATGGGGCACGCCCATCCTGCACTTCTAGATACTATAGAATCATACTTTGTATCTCATTCTGTCTGTACAAGATGCTTCCCTTGTTTTTGTGTTGAGGTCAGACTGCGTATTTTGTCTGTAGCCATCTTGCCAAGGCTGCTGAGATGCTGATTGGTTCAGCAGCAGCACTGCCAAATGGGCAATTAATCTCCCTAATCCCACTTACAGTAGATCCTGATGGAGCTGCACAGAGGCTGCCAAGGCTGCCAAGTTGCTGATTGGGTTTAGTTGCAGCACTGCCAAACCAGGCCATCAAACACCCTAATGCCACTTACGGTAGACCCTGATGGGACTACATGGCAGAGGCCCCAAAAACAATGAAAGGTCCCATTACTGGGTTCCTTTGAAAGGGGAGGGGCTCTGGATGTAATGCCGGAACTACTGAGCTAACTTTGGATATGAAATTGTGCTTACAGTAGCTACCAATAAATCTAGAGCATAGGGACCCAAAAAATAATGACTAGCATTATTTCCAGGTACCTTTTGGAAGGGACACTTTCACTGACATAGAACTGTTTATCAACATTTATCCCACATTGTTGAAGACTGGTTGAACATGGAAATGTCATTATACTACCAAAGGCATGAAATTATTCATTGGGCTTTCCCCTCACTGCTCAGTAGACTTACTCGTGTCACAATTCCTAGGAACAAGGTCAAACTCCAGACATATCAGTGGGAGTATGCTCGGCAGAAGTGAGCTCCAGGTCATAGAAAGATCAGCAAGGCAGAGCATGTGCTATTGGAGGAGCAGCAGATGCAAAAGCTTCACCTCATGAAAATGAGAGACTTACCAGTGCACCCAAGAGCTGCTTTTGACTGGTGCGTTTCTCCCCCCTTCCCATAATTTGAATCTCACATGAAAAGTAAGGGCTCATGCATGTGAGCTCATTGTACACTCACGAGAGGTAGATCCTCAATGCACTCCAGACATGGTGCGAGATGAAGAACAGGCTTGGGAATACTTCAGTGAGACCAAAGACATACTCCAGCTCTTCTGCCTTTGTGGGTGGATGGATCAACTTCACAAGCACATCGACGACTTCATTCAAGAGAAAATTGCAGAGGCAGAAAGAATAATGGCAGTACCATGAAAAGATATGTCTGCCCTCACGGCTTATGATGCTTGGTAGCTGGCACTGTTCAAGAGGTGGAGCTGGTTTGGCAGCATGAGTATGCCACTTCTTGCATAAAGCTGGACAGGGCAATTGTATGGGATGGTCAAGTGTATGTGATGAAACTAATTTGCCATTTTCTTGCCTCACTCATCTGCCCAGAGTTAATTTGAGGAAGTTTCGGCAGCATTATGGCTGGTGATACCGATTGTCCCAGCGCTAGTCAAGCAATGCACATATATGCCATTCTCAAAATTTGACTAGATAGAACCATACTTTACATTTAGTAGATGACAGTCATTAAGAAGTGTCTGC
The DNA here is from genome assembly GCA_015025155.1 of Lactarius quietus. NCBI lineage: Eukaryota > Fungi > Basidiomycota > Agaricomycetes > Russulales > Russulaceae > Lactarius > Lactarius quietus. Next base: position 80,975 of record WITN01000273.1, on the reverse strand, counting down.
CAAATCAGAAATAAATAGGCAGTGTCCATAAACATAATGCCACCAGTGGAAATTAGACTAATCAGCCACACAAAGTGGGTGGTTCAATTTCTGCTGATGAAAGCTGCTAGTCGCAGTGCGAGTGGCCACAGGTGGCCCCAGAGCTGGTTAAACATGCCATAAGGCTGAGTGGAGACATCACTTGCTGATTCTTCGTGAAGGGTACACATCACAACATGCAAGGTTACTATGCTCAGCTCACTATGGCACTGAAAGGCATAAAGAAATCAAAATCAAAACTCTTTCAGAAAATGTCCAAGGCTAAATTGGTTGAGTGGGAGGCTTGGGAGCTCTCCTGAGGGACTAGATATGTCCTGGTAGAAGTGAGAAGGTCCAAAAATTTGCAGATGCTGCGAAGAAATACCACCAGAATGGAGATGGATGACCATGGGGCAGCATTGCATGAAGCCAACCCCCTATCCATAGATGTTGATGAGATATTCAAAATGGAGGAGTGGGATGTCCCTGAACAGAGGAGAGTGAGTTCACCTGCCTCACCCACCATAATGCCATTTGATGTAGCTCTCAGCCCTAGTGCACCTTCATGGAAGAGTTTATTCCAAAGATTGGCCCTTACTTGAGTTGCCTCCTCAATTCTGAAAGTGCACCTACTACAACAATGTGCCAGAGTTGTATGTCCACTCCATTTGAGTGGAGGTGCACCGACTGCTTTCCTGCTCTTGTACTCTGCAAGGAGTGTTGCCGAAGCTCCCACCAGCGGCTTCCTTTCCACAGAGTTCAGAAGTGGACAGGAAAATACTTTATTCCATCATGGTTGCAGGAGGTCGGAATGAGCTTGCGCCTTGGGCACTCAGGGGGATTATGCCCACTTCAAAGTGTTCATCTCTGACCATTATACGTTCAAAATCCTAGTCTAAAACTGCAGTCACCAAAGGACTACAAAGAAGCAGAAAACCCAAACAGCAGCTGCAATGAATGTGATTCAGTTGCCGACCTTAGCTTCAGCAGCTCAAAGCCTGGACATTATGACAAAGAAGGACATCCAATCATGACTGTTATTGATAGGTCCGGTGTCCATGAGATTGGTGTCAGTTGGTGCCACTGCCCTGGAGCTCCTGAGTGCAACTTGCAGTTGATGATGGCAGGGCTCTTTCTGGCAACATTTTGCAAACCCAAGACAGCATTCACTTTCAGGGTGCTGGAAGACTTCCATTTGGATAATCTTGAATGCAAGACAACTCCAAGCCAGTTTCTCAGCCATCTAAGGAGACTCACAAATGATGAGTTTCCAAACACTGTGCTGGTGGGAGGGTTAAGTGTATCTGCCAAACATAGACTGACCAGCAGAGTCAGGACTGATATCGGGAGCTACTGAGGGTCTGCCGACAGTGGAGGGTGCTCATTTCCCAGAAGAAATTTGGCTTTGGGTACAGTGGAAATGAAGGACAGAAACCAGGATTGATGGCTGTATTCTGTGCTTTGTGTGTGCAACCTGGAATCAACCTCCCAGAAAACTGGAGAGAGTACGAAAATAGGTATGTGAATATATCTCAATGCCTCATAGCTGCTGACATATTGCTCCAGCAATATTCTCCTCATGCAAGGTTTCATGATGGACGGAAACTTTCAAGCAAAGCACATGAAGATGAGAAACCCAGAGAATGATGTTCCTCTTTCCAAAGGCACAGGATTCATGGTCAGCCGAAAACCATATGAGTTGCATCTACAGTTGGCATTAGAGAGGCGGCGGGTATGTTCTATCTCTGGCCTTTTGCAGCAAGAGGGGGGCTCATGCAAAAAAAGAGATTAATGTGACATGATCACTGTGCAGTAAATAGTGTAAGCAGGCATGGTGGGCACCTTGAATCAACTGGTATTGGTGCAACAGCATGCATTCATGGGGCTTTTGTACCCGATTCAGTTGTTGACTTTCAAAAGGGAGAAGTGTGAGTTCTCATATATCTTGCTGTAAGCTCAGTGAAAATAAATCCCCCAAAAGCCAGAAGAATATGGACTTTTCCATATTCAAGGCCTTGAATTTCAACATGGAGGGAATACAGGCTGCCCTCATCTCCTACGATGTCATGTGCCAATGGAGTGTTCATATGATGGACATGGTAAATGGCAGCACCTATCTCAAACTTCCTGACAACATGAAGCTCAAGCTAGTGATTGGTCTCTTCCATATTCACAGTCCTCAATATACCTGCCTGGCTAGGTATTCACCCAGTTTCATCAAGGGCAGATGGCAAATTGATGGCGAGACTATCAAAACACTTTGGGCACCACTTAACAAGATCACCAGAAGCACAAGAGGAATGTCAATGTCGCATCGCTGGGAGGTCATAGACAACCACATGAACAACTCCAATTGGAAGAAGCTTGTTGACCTAGGTGTGTTCCCTCCTGTAGATACCACATCAATGCTGTTTCTAGATGCTACTGAAAGGCCCTTTCAGGAGTCACATTGAGCACAGCAGCATTTGAGTCCATTAATGCGTCAGCAAGTTCAAATTCTGTTCATGTTTGGAATGCCGAAGAAGAGAATGCTCAGAGGGAGTGACATTGTGATGTCAAAGTCATGGACATCTATGACATAAAGATGAAACAATGTGAGTCCCATCACTCTATGATACTCTTGGCCTAAAATCAGTTTTCAGTCCCATCACATGCAGAAATACTTCTTGAATTGACAGAGAAGGAGATTGGCGCCTCCATCCGTGAGGGACATGCAGCATGGATTGGTAGCAGATTAAAGATTCAGGAGATGCAGTAGGCCACCTTTTGGCAGCTTCCCCACTGAGACTCCTGATGGTGACTTAATGGTAAAAACTCAGGTTATCACTTAAAGCACTGGTAAGGAAGATTGGGTCCCATTCCACTCCAGATCAACAGAGGGAGATCATGGTGATACGGGCACAGCTCCAAGAAAGAGTTGATGCATTCCATAAGCAGGCAGCTAATATTCTCCAGGACATCTCTGAAGGTGGAGCCAACTCACTGGTAGTAGAAACCTATGTTGGTGCCGAATTTGATCGAATTGGTGAAGAAGATGATGACAACGAGCACTCTTCATCTGCCGAAGACCATGATCAAACACACTTATCTGGAAATTCTGCTGCCGATGGTTGCATGGATGCAGAGCATATTTCATTGCATCTTCCCTCACATTTTGGCCACAACTGGTGCAATAAAAATGCAGCTGAAGACCTAGCAAAGGCAGAACTGCACTTAATGGGGGGCCAGCTCAATGACTCTCTGCACCATATTCAAATCGCCCTAGGATACAAATCTTATTTGTTCAGACACAATGGTCGCCTGGCATGTATGCAAAGGCTCAAAACACACGCTTGGGCGGGAGTGCATGCAGTCGAATCAACAGTTCAGCATCACGCAAGCATGTACACTCGTGGATGGCAGGCAATGGTAGACCTTGGAGCCAGTGACAATCTCCTTGAACAGTACAAAATATTGAGGTGGCAGCACTTGTCTGTCAAGACTAGTGTAATTAATTGCGCCTCAAGTGCAGGGACAACAGAACACTACATTGCCTTGGTTTTGGTCAATGGATGTTTGGTGGGACACTGATGTTGGGGAATGGATGGAAGACTGTACGTGCTTCTCAGTTCACACCGCTTAATAAATTTAACCCTTGATACAGTTTTTCGAGTGCATTGGCTTTAAGCCAAATCTCAAAAGATGTGATGGGTTGAGGAACTTCAGTGTCTCCAAGTTGAGATGGAGTCGGCCATCAGGTATTTTAAACATCAAGAGTGAGCTTGGAAGGATAAAGGGGAGATCATTGATTCTCAATCACAGCCTGGGCATGCCACATGGGTGGCCAGACAAAGTGCAATGTGGCATTCAATGGCTGATCAGGCAGAGTTCACATTTACTGCTTTGCTCAGGAGTGACCCGCCTCCTGAATTTGCCAAAGTATTATGGCCACAATCAAGTGCTTAATGCCAGCTAGTTGCATATAGTACATCCAACCAGCTGTCGGTAGCCAATCTGGATTTAGAACTACAATTCCTTGCAAAATGTTCCTGTTAAATAGTTCATTTACAATGGAGTTCTAGTCTGGCAGCTCTCTAAGCAGGCTCATTTGTAACATGTGCACACTCTCCCCTTGCCTGAAAGGGCTTGACTGATGGTTTGTGTCCAGCTTGTCAGCTATGGCAATGGGCCTATCCATGTGCTTCAGTGAGATATCATTGCAATGACACTTGCCTCATATAACTGTTTTGGTAGCTTACTTTGTGGGCCCATATGTGCACGTGCACACTTCTCAACCTTCCATATTTGGCTATTGGCAACTGCTGATGGAATATATCCCAAGAATCATATGCATAACATTATTGTTAAATCATCGGCAGCTTCTACAGGCTGCCTCTTCATACTGACACTCCTCAGCCTTGATTGTTCTGCCTGTGGAAATACCTAGCCATTAGCAGTTTCTGGTAGAATACCTTGGTCATGTGAATCAAGCCAATCATTGTTCTGGAGGTACATCGCTATGATAGAGTAAGCATCGGTAGCTTCAAATGGAGATATCTAAGAATACTATACATGACGTAGCATTTTATTATATGCATTATTGGTAGTCATCGTCAACTTCTACAGGCACGCTATACAATTACTTCCATTCCCACCCCATTCACGACACTATCCCACATATCATGTCATCTGAAACAGGAGCCTCAATATTAGATTCTGTCCTCACCTGCATTGGGGAGAGGATTTCCATCATTCTTCACTGGCTGGGTGATAAAGACGAATACTATATTACCAGCTTACACAATGAAGTGGCAAGTATTATTTGGCACTCTGCTTTTTCTTTAAATCTAAACTTCGACTAAGCTCACTGCCACATGGGTCATTGGTCTTCTGCCATCTGGCGGCAGCTCTCAGGTGCCAGAGTTGGTCTGGGTTGCCTTCTACAGCTTTTCAGACATTAGGAACCCAGGTAGCTACACCGCACCTGATGGAAGCCAGCTGCTGAGAGGCAATGTCCAGCAAGCAGTCGCTCCACAATTTACTTTCACAGAGTGGTGGGCAATTGGTCATGGAGACACACTGAGTGAGCCATTTGATGTGCATGATGAGATAGTAAGAGAGTTGTTGCATGTTCTAGAGACGGTATGCACCATACTTCAATAATATGACACATAGTTAACTGGTATTAACAGCAGGAAGCTAGTGAACAGCTCCATGCTAGGGTGAAAAAGGGGTTCAAGAAAGCACAGGAGCTGTGTGCCGAGGTTGACAGTCAAGCCAAATCAATTAGAACTATGCTCTGCAGTGGAATTGAGAAGCTTGAGACACTTGCTACTGCATTTGAAAATGCTGACTAATAGCATATGTACTGATCTAAAAGCACTAGTTACACTTCTTCATTGTCATTCTCTCTAATTAAAGACTCTACCCAAGACATATCTGCATCCAAATATTGAAGAAGTGCTTCCAACTTGTTTCCTTCTCAACTCATGCTGTTGAAGCCATTGAGCGCTCTCTCAGGCCTTTGAAAGCCATTCAGCAGAAGGTGTCCTGGGAGGATACTGCATTGCATTAGGAGGGGCAGATAAGATGACCCTGCAAGATACCTTGCCGATGAGCTTTCCAATCACAGGCTCTAAGAATGTCACATTCTTCAGGATCTCATTGATACCTTCGGTGCCTGTTGATGTGCCCAAGGATTCCTCCAATGACTCTCGGCACTGTCTCCCATCAGATTCTGCATCTTTGAGCATCCTAACTCCCCTCCAGAATGCAGAGCACATCTATAGGCTTAAATCAGTGCCTCAATCCAGTAGGACATAGTCTGTATGCACGTACCTTCTCCTCAAAACTGCAGTCATCTGACTCAGAAGGGCCTTGTTTATTTTCTGAAGCCTTTCTTTGCATGGTGGATGGTAGGGGATGTGTCTTCAATGTTGACAGATGTGCTTTGATAAATGACAAAATGAGCACTTATTAGTGCATGTGAATCCCAAAGAGGCTGCACATGCTCACAGAATAATATGTAGCAGTACAAATGGTCCCAAAGATCAACCATCTATTCACACTTGGCTTCAGTTTTCTCGTATCTATCTTGTCTCTGTTTCCTATTCTGTGCCTAGCATGCATTTCACACATGTAAGTGTGTACCATATGTCCTTAGAGAGGTGCTATATCCATGGTCGTTGTAGGGTTTTCATGGTTGGGAGGGCTATAACAGACATTTCAGTGATGGGAGAGGTGCTGTAATGCCTTTGAGCGGCCGAGCCTGACTTAGGCTTCTATACACAATGGCAAATGATAACATGACTTAACAATGATGAGTCCACACTTGTAGGCAAGACTATTGAGGACACCTGCAAGTGCCTCCCTAAGGGGTGGGATGCAGCTAGTTGGCGCAAATGGAGGTTTGGAGAAGAGAAGCCTGACTAGATTCAAGATGGTACAAAAGCGTCAAGCTGTCGACCACATCAGTCAACAGCTGCCATTTAACCTATGCTTGACGGCAAGCCTTTGTCAGCTATACTACCACTACTACTACTGCTTTGTAAGCACTACTACTGCTGCCTAAGCGTCCACTAATCTTGTGAGTAATCCTACAAGAGTATGAGTCATCATATTAGTCCGCCTGAGTAAGACTTCAGGAGTGACTCATCATCCCACTTACACCTATCCTGAGTAATGGTTGTTACATCACCCCCTTTACAAGGGTGAGTGCCCATGCTTGACTACCCAATTGGTTACTGTAGTGAGTCCCACATCTGTCTTGTGCTTGTCTCATACCCTCTTTAGTGCATGTGCCCTACCCAGGCACACAGCCAAATGTCGCGCTTGGTCAATGTGGACAAAGATGTCATCCTCGAGCTTTTTGATGGCCTTTTCCAGCTCTGCAATGACTTCTGAGGATGCGCAATAGTGCCTCACCTCAGCCTGAAGGGAAATGTCCCCTAGCCTAGTGAGGCCCTTGTCTACCTGGCACTTTCCCTGGAAGTCAGAGTGGAAGTATTGCAGCTTGTTGCGACTGTACTCAGCTGCTGGCCCCATGTCTCTGCACAGCTCCACATGAATGTCTCCTCTGTAAATGGGTGACCACCACCCCATCATCCCAAACACCTCTGGGTTGTCTAACATCCTGACCCTGACATACTTGGCAGGGATCCTTCACCCCTTGTGCTCGATGATCATAGGCACCCAATTCATCCCATTGTTGAGGATGAATCTGCCTGGGGTAGGCGATATGGAATGGATAGGGCGCCTTGACACATGCATTCGGTGTGTAGTGATGGGTGACAGGTCATGTCCTTGGTGGGCCACTAACATTCCTTGTGCTGCATATCCCACCTTGGCTGTGGGGCCGTAAATGATGGCGATTGGTGGTGGTCAGAGTAACTCTTCCTTGGCTTCTTCGGTAACTCCTGGGATGATTGTGTAGTCGACATGATGGCAAGGGGGCATGTGCACAGGAGAGCAGTGGCAGTAGTCAGGGGGATTGTCGCATTGGGTGCACACAATGTGTGCGACTTGATATGAGTCATCGTCAGAGTCGTCAGTGGAGGGGTTGACAGCCGCAAGTTCTTGACCTCTTACCACCACCATCTCTTTTGGGGGTGTGCTCTACATACGACTATCCTAGCTCAATATGCCTGGAAAAGTCTCTTCATTCCTACAAGACAGCATTCAGACAGCAATTGACGCCCGCGAGGGCCTGAACGCTGACAGAATGTCCTGCTCACCAACTGGCCCCACTTTTGGGGATCCCGCAACGGTTGCCTTGCCCTTTAATCCGGTCTTGGCAAAGGTCTCTGTTAGACCTCCTCCTCCTCTTCCTCCTCTCCCTCCGCTGCCCCCTAAAAAGGGTGGTGCTCTACCGACTGGCTGTGGGGGCCCTAAACCTATTCCTGGGGATGACGAACTGTTGGTGTTTGACATCCTCAACACGTTCCATCGCAGGTGGTTCCTTTCTTGGGAGCACCTCGTGAAACACATCATCTCTGCCCAAAAGGCGGAGGATGGGACGTTCTCTTGGGTGGAATTCCCCCCACCATTTCATTCTCACCTGGTCAAGTGCGCTGTTGTGCTTGTGCCTCACCCTGTTCGCACGGTGAAACGGGTGATGTTTGTCTTTCTCTTAGAGCTGTTGAATCGGGAAGGTCACCTGGCCTTCTTCGAGCTCCAGAAGGGCGGCCGCAAGGCCAATAATGCCCAGAAGGAGAAACGGCGTCTTGCATGGAAACGGAGTCGTGCTGCGAAGCGTGAACAGGATCATGAGGCCACGAAAGTGGCTTCTCTCCCGGCCCGCGAGCGGATTTGTGTGAAGTGTGGACGTAAGTTCGCCTTGCGCAAGACCGCTAAGAAGCACAAATGCTCCGATTCCAAAGTGGTACATGTGAAGGAGGCGGAGGGCGCTAGGGTGGAGTTACGTCCAGTTCCGATCGCCAAGCCGAGCAAGCCGGCCTCCTCAATCACTCCTCACACTCCCACTGTCAAACCATCGGCCATGCGGGCTCGTGCGAACCCTTATCAGGGGATGCTGCAAACTGTATGGCTGGCGTCACAGAACACATCCATGCCCCCGGTAACTGGAGACTCAGGGGAACCCTTTAACCAACCACCTGTGCTGGAAGAGAATGTGCCTCGCAGAGAAGACTTCACCACAGTAGGGGCATATTCTCGGGCGATCTTGGCACACTTGGACGGGCTGGACAATGGGGTTGGAAGAAAGCGGAGGCGGATCTAGGATAGGGTAACTAGTTAGTGTTGATACAACCTTGTCTCATGGCTACACATCGGTTTGTTATGATAACGTATTTCGGGGGGCTGGTGGCCCCCTGGCTTAAGTGTATCCTGTGCAACAAAGTAGGTCACCACGCCTGGTCTCGCGACTGCCCCAAACGAGGCAACTTCAGCCCACCGACTTTGGAGCCCACACCCCACAGGCCCTGTCCCCTCCACGGAGGACGTCCCCACTCAGCGGGTTGACACTGTTCCCCCTCCCCTCACTGCTCCCACTCTCCTGGAGCATGCTTCTGTGCTCATGAAGAGACAACGTCAGCGTCTAAACAAGAAGGCTAAAGGGTTGACTGAGAGCTCCGTGGCTCCCATTCCACCCCCAAAACCTTCCGTGCCGGGTTCCATCAGTGGCACCCCGGCTTCGCGTAACTATTTCGCTGCGCTAGACGACATTCCCCCGGCCTCTATCATGGGTTGGGACAAGGCAGATACAGGATACGATGGCAACTCCAGCCACATCCCGGACATTCCCGTCTCGACCGATGCTACTCCGCCCGCTGCAATCGTTGCCCCTTCTCCCGCCTCGACTCCTCCAGCTTCGCAGGGGACAGGTAAGGCCCTTCGCAAGCATCCGGACCTGCAGATTCTCTCCACAATCAACCTCCATTCCGAAGAAACGGTCATTGCTAGGAATCCGGGCATCTTTGGCACGGAGACCGCGGATGATTTGGCCACGGAATGGGATGAAAGTTGGGGAGGATTGGCGCACACGACGGAGCGGTCTACTGCTGACTTGCGCGTTCGGTTCGCTTCCACCAACGACCTCCCTCTTTCCGACAGCCAAACACATCTGGAATTGGCCAATGAAGCCGATGCCGCTGACGGTGCCGACCACACTGCATACATCAGGGCCATTAACGAGCAATGGGGGGGCAGGGGTCAGGATGACATGATCGCGCCCATGCAATACCTATTCCACAACATCCCCTCTACTGTGTTCCTTGCCGAATACATACTGCCGGAGACAGCGGAGGAACTCTTAGGGCAAATGGTGACTACGAAGTTTGCCGTCAACAAGATGAAACTGTTGCAGGACTATGATATTCAGATGGGAGGTGACGGTTCAGGTTGGACGGTCATGCAGCAACTCCATAGCATTGCCAAGTCTGAGAAGGAGAAAGAGGCGATGGCCTCCCTTCGATCCGTCCTCAATGGGGAACTGGAGTGCAATTCTGCCAAGTATCTCGCGGTCCGCTGGTGCAAGGCAGAAGCCGAGCGCTGCTGCAAAGTCAACCACAAGCTCTCTATGCCGGGCGACTGGTTCTGGGTTCACACGCTTCACAGACACGCGGCTAGGGCTGGCACCACTCTGGATAGCATCTCTGACGAGAGCATCGGACTTATTGTTCGGGCCGCGTCGTCTTTCTGTCCCATTCTCGGAGGCCGTCCTTTCGCTGATCATACACATACTCACGTGCTCAAGAGCCTTATTAAGGGAGCCGAAGATGCTATTATGGCTGAGGGGGACGATGCGTAAGCACACCATTCTTGCGGCCAATATGAGGAGGATGAACGCTGCTATGCATACCCTCCTTGAAACTAATATTACTGATGATTTACTCTTTATTTCTGAACCTTTTTACTCTACCATTGGCACTTGGCGGGCGGACCGTCAGAGAATGGGCACCGCAATTCTGGGAGGGGCTGCACACCCCAACTGGAAAAGCTATGCTCCGTTCACTGGCCCAGGAATGCCTGCCAAGGTGCTCACTTACATAAGAAAGTATGACAGGTCTCGACCGAGATACCTACGGAACCTGTCAGTCATCCCTAGGTGGGACATAGTACGTCACAATTGTATACTTGTTACAGACTTAAAGGACGGTAAGAGTATGTTACGTATTATAAATTTTTATCACGACGTGGAGGACAAGATGTGTTAACGTACACTCATGGACTTGGACTTGGACCCCACTATACCTACCTTATTACTTGGAGACTTCAATCTCCACTCACCAACGTGGTCCCCGCCGGGATTGTCTCCGTCCCCGCTAGTGCACCCCTTTGAACAGTGGGCTGCGCTGCAGACGTTTGAGCTCCAGATGGTGCCCGGGACCATTACGCGCCAAGGACAGGAAGGACAGCATGACACCACGCTCGACCTGACTTGGTTCAACTACGCAGCGGTGTTGAAGAGCAAGATCACCCCGCCTATCGTTGACTGGGAGGCCTCTCTCGGGTCGGACCACGCAGGCATCTGCACACAATGGTTCACCAACGACAATGCGTGGGAGACGAAGGTGGACAGCCTTCGTACCTTCAAGGCCGACCTTAGTGAAGACAAGACCAAGGAGTGGCGAAAGACCATTGCTACCCTCCTTCCCCCCCTCGGTCCCCTCACCACACCTCTTGCCATTGAAGATTTCGCAGTCCAGCTACAAGCATCCATCCACGACGCTTGCGAACTTCATATGAGGCACAAGCACAACATCGGAGCCGGTTCGAAGCCCTGGTGGAACGCGGAATGTGATGCCACAGCAAAAGCCTTGCGGGCATCTTCTGCGAACCGGGCGCCGGATGACAACTGTGCTGAGGCACGCCGGAACATGCGCAATGCTGCTTTATGGGCGAAGCGCAAGTGGGCCAACGATGCAGTGGAAAATGGATACGTTTGGGATGTCGCGAAGTGGCGTCATGGCCGTAAAAACTCGGAGGTCACGGCCCTGAGGATGGTGGACGGGACGGTCACGACGGACGAAGGGGAGATGGCGACGCTGCTTGCGGCTCGCTTCTTCCCTGTGGATGACTCCAATATGCGTACCACACAATACAACGACCTCCCTGCCAAGCCCTGCCGGCGGTTTGAGGAGTTTAGCGACAAGGAGTTGTATGGTCTCCTTTGCAAAACCTCGAACAAGTCAGCACCTGGGCTTTCGGGTATCAGCTGGGGCATGCTGAAAACCTCCTGGAGTGTTGTCAAGACCCATGTCACCGCCCTGGCGAATGCGTGCCTGACTGTCGGATACCACCCGAAGTCTTGGTGTCACACGCTGGTGGTGGTCATACCCAAACCAGACAAGGCGGACTACTCCCTTTCCAAGTCCTACCGCCCCATCAGCCTCTTGGAGACCCTCAGCAAGCTTATTGAGAAAGGGGTCTCCAGTCGTCTCATGTTCGACCTGGACAAACACCGTCTGCTCCCGACTACCCAGTTTGGCACATGACAGTTCTCCTCCACCATCGACGCCGGCCTCAGCTTGATCCACGATGTGGAGGTCGTGCATCGGCTCAAGCAGAAGTTAGGGGCGCTCCTTTTTGACGTCTCGGGCTTCTTCAACAATGTCAACAAGGACAGGCTCGCTCAGGTCATGCGCAACCTTGGCTTTGCCGAGGGGGTGTGTGCATGGGTCTTGTCCTTTCTCTTGGAACGGAGGGTTCTCCTCTCGTTCAACGGCAAGGTGTCGGATGAGCAGGCGCAGGCTAAGGGCACCCCAGTCTCGCCCATTCTCTCCGCTATCTACACCGCTCCGCTCATGGAGAAGTTGAGCGCCCACAAGGGCTGCACCTTCGCCATGTATGTCGATGACGGGCTATTGTCTGCGCAGGGTCGAGACTGGAACGCAGTTAAGGATGCCCTCCGCAATGGGTACAGTATATGCGATGAGTGGTTGACTCACAACGGTCTGGCTATTGAGCCGGATAAAACTGAACTCATTTTCTTTCATAGACCTCGGTTGTCTAAGCTAGACAGTGAGGACGTGCCGACTGGCTTGGAACTCTGCATACATGCTGGAGTAGGTGAGCAACCAAGACCTCTGGACGGGTTGGCTAAGGGCCCGGCCTCATGGCTAGTGCGCCCCCATCCCAGACCCAAGTCTCAACGTCGTTCTGAGTCTGAGAGGCCCAGTGAGCACCCCAGAGGCGATCGGCGAACCCTGCAAGGGGGAAGTACCGGAGCCCTGAACACTTACTGGGTCGAGGTGAAAGCTTTAGTACGTTACCTGGGGTTCTTTGTGAACCACAGGTTAATCTGGAACGAGCACGTCGACATCATGTGCAACCGTGCGTGGGCGAGCCTCAAAGCTCTGTCGGTGCTAGGGAACACACACCAGGGCCTTTCTATGGCCAAGTGGTGACTGGTGTTTAACGCCGTTTGCCTTCCGGTACTGTCCTACGGCTGTCAACTGTGGATCAACGCCCGGAATAAAGTTGGGCTGATCAAGAAAGTGCAGGCCGTCTTCAATGACGGGGTAAAGGTAATTTCTGGGGCCTTCCGGACGGCACCCAGGGAAGCTCTTCACGAGCTGACCAGGGTGCTGCCTGCGAGGCTGTATTTGGAAGAACTCACGAACACATCCGCCCTCAGGCTCTACCATGTTCCCCCCGCTTCCCAACTCAGGCGCCGTCTCGGTCCTGACTGGGCGATGGAGTCCTCGGGCGGCCTGCACATCGGACACAATGGGGCAGTGACTGTTCATCCGCACTCTGGGCCGAGGAAGAGTGCACCGCGCCCCACAGCTTTGGAGGCAATGGCTGTGAGGGTACCGGTGGAGGGTCCACGCATCGATGTCACGGCAGTACCCCCCTGGGAGGTTCCCAACTGGGAGGGTGCAGTGACACTCAAGGGGCGTGTTCCCCCTAAAGACCGGAAGGCGGACGTCGCGGCGCTCTACAAGGAGTGGTCTGCTTCGGACGCAGAGAGGGTCATGATCCAGACAGCTGCCACGATCTCGAACAAAGATCAGTTCGACGACCTAGTCGTAGTGGGTGCGGCAGCTGTGCTCATCGTCAGAGGTGAAGGTGGGACGCTCCAGAACCGGGTCCAGCAATGGTGCCTGGGGACGGAAGTGACCCAGTTTGACGTCGACCTCTTTGCGATCGTGAAAGCGGCGGAATGGGCGGCACATTACTTTACAGACCGTGCACCCCCCTCCCATATTTACTTCCTGGCAGGGAGCTTGTCTGCGCTCCAGGCTATCACTAATATACGTACCCTACATCATCAGAGGATGGTACTTATATTCCATAACGCACTAACGGCTCTTCTTGCTCAGCATCGGGACGTCAAGATATGGCTCACTTGGTTGCCTCTGGTCAGGACTCAGGATCAAGTCACGCTCACCTGATGCGCTGCTCTGGGCGCATGCACCATCACTCCCCGCGCCTCGCTCTCTGCCATCCATTCTCCATCACGGCAGAAAGACCTGGCCCGGAAGCGTGCCTTTGCCCAATGGGCCACCGAATGGCTCGCCAAGCGTAATGCCGAGCCCATACCATCCTTCGCCCGGGAATACGCACTCACCTGACCCCCGGATGGGAGAAACCACCCACTGTGGCTGGGAGTTAACAAAGCCACGGCAGATATCACCCGCCACACCACATCCACTGCCCTCCGCCTGGCCATCGGTCACGCCTTCACGTCGGATTACACGAAGCGGTTCCGACCCGACATACCCCCAGACAAGCTTGGATGCGAGTGCGGTTTCCCTGACCATTCTTGGTACCACCTCGTCTACGATTGCCCCCACTTCGAGGATGCACGGTCTACTGCGGCAGGACATGCGTGTTGGTCGAGCTTTTTGCCGGCTGACTTGCTCGGCACGAATGCTGCCCTGTGCGGAAGGTTTTATGACTTTCTGGCACTGTCTTGCGCGGCGTTTAAACCCAACAAGGGTCTCCATCACGACCCTCCAATGCCACCACCATCACCAGTACTTGGGGTGGGCCAGTCTTTGACTGCGAGCACCCCCTTGTCCACCTTTATTCATCCCATCTTACGTGAGGCGGGCCGGCCTTCGGCTGCAAGCACCCTCATGTATCATGGACCGCCTCGCCCCTTGAACTGGATGGATGCTGTCGTGCATGGCCTCCTCCTCATCGGGCCGGACACTTGATACCCCCCTGACCCGGGTTAATTATTGCCATGATTTTGCCATATGAAGACGTCTCCTTGTTGGGTGAGTTTTCTGTTGGCTCATTTTTTATCTTCTTGTTGTTGCGTCTTTTCTTCCCTTGGACATATACCTGCTTTGTTTTAGTCATTGACTCTACCTTGCCTCCACTGGGTGGGTGCACATACTATTCTATTCTTTCCTTTGGGATACGTCTACGATTACTCCAATACGGACTTAACTGTCTCATGACCAGCTTTGTACTATGTACTGCTCCAGGATAATAAATTGATTCAAAAAAAAAAAAAAAAAAGAGGGGTTGACAGCAGTGGAGGATTGAAAACTTGCCTCCTCAGGTAAAGTCTCCTCTTCTGTCTCTCCATCTCCATCTTCGTTTCCGTCTGATCCTCCCTCCATGCTTTCATCACCTGCTGTAACAGCTGGTAGTCCCTCCTCATCATCCTCCACTCGGCCACTTGCAGGAGTGGGGAATTGCCAGCAAGCCTCAGCCAGGTCTTGCTCTTGTTGTTCTCGTTCATCTTGGTCTCGCTTTGTGACAGCTCGGACATGCTTGACAGTGGAGCAGAAAGGGTCGTCCATGTTGTTAGTGGAGTCATAGGTGGTGAGGGTGCGGACATAGGGGATGTCATCGATGTTGATGATGGTAAGAGGAGTGTGGGCCATGAGAGTTGGGGGTTGAGATGTAGGTTGCTCTGTTAGGGCTGCTTTTATGTGAATTTCAGCCTTTGGGTTAGAGTGTTTGAACTTCCTTATCTCTTCTTCTGCATGGACATCATCCCATGGGACGCACTGGTTCTCCGACTTGGCATATCCCTTCCACTTGATTAGGTATTGGAGTTTGCATCCCCTTCCATGTCTTCTCGAGTCTAACACCTTTTTGACCTCATATTCTTCCACGCCATCAACCAATTCTGGCAGTGGGTGCAAGTAGTTTATGCTGTGCATGCATGTTTCTTTGTAAGGTGTGAGTAAGTCTGTGTGAAACACATCATGTATCTTCCATTGTGGAGGTAGTTTGAGCCAATAATTCACAGGGGACATCACCTGAACCACCTCAAACGGTCCATGTCTTCTTGGAGCTAGTTTCACTGTAGGTTGATTGGTTCGTAGATTGCACCCTTCTAGCCACACCTGATCTCCAGTGGTGTACTTGGGTGTATCTTTGTGTTTGATCCATAAGCCCTGTGCCTTTTTCATGTTCTCCTGTGCACTCCATCTAGCCTCTTGACATTGTTCCAAGCGAGTCTTCACACTGGGCAAATTGGCTGTTCCTGGCGCCCATTTATCTCTCAGGTGGTACCCCATGAGTGTGAAGAAAGGGGTTTGTTTAGTGGTACTATTTATCAGGTTATTGTGGGTGAATTCCGCCAATGGCAATTGGGACACCCAGTTGTCCTGTCATTCGTTAGCCCATAGCCTAAGATATTGTTCCAACCATTGGTTGGTGCATTCAGACTGTCCATCGGTCCTCAGATGGTATACTGTAGATATATTTTGCTGGATTTGGAGTATATGGCATAGTTCTCTCATGAATTTTGCCACAAATCAAGGGTCGCAGTCGCTGATGACCTTGCTGGGCAATCCAAATCGGGGTAATACGTGCTTGGCATATAACAGTGTGGTTTCTTCTCCTGATATTGTTTCTTGGCAAGGGACAAATACCAAAGCCTTTGAACAGTCATGGTCTGTGATTGTCAAGATGGAGTCATATCCATCAGAAGGGGGTAACTTAGTGATAAAGTCAACTGCTATTACTTCAAATGGGGTGGCATCAGTTTTGGGGAATATTGGAGTGAGTGGAGCCCATGTGGGTCTAGTATTGACCTTGTGTCATTGGCATTCTGTGCATCCTCATATGTATTCAATGACATCTTGCTTCATGGTGGGCCACCAGTAGCTCCTAGCAAGTAGTTTGTGAGTCTTGGCTATTCCTGGGTGTCCAGTGGTGAGTACATCATGGTGTTGTTGGATAACCCCCCTTAAGTCTTCGGGTTTGCGACTAGTGATTACCACTTTCCCATTCTTGAACCATACCCCCTGCTGCTTCTTCAACTCATGGGGACCAATCCATGAGTTGAGCCTTGCTTCTTCCGGTTGTTGCACATATGAACAATTGATCAGGGAGGACAGTTACTTGATTGTTGTCTTCTCCTCTGGTGTTGTAGTCAGGTCTTCTGGATAGTGCATTGGCCCTTCCATTGGCTTTTCCTTTGAGATGGTGTATCTCAATGTCGTATTCTTCCAGCTCTAACACCTCTCTGGCCACTCGTCGACTGATCTTCTGTGGGTCCCACCAGTACTGCAGGTTCATGTGATCGGAGAATACTCTGACCTTGTGCAGTGACCCCACTAATAGGTATCTCCAGTTGTGTAATGCATTTACAATGGCCAACAACTCGAGGTTGTATATGTCATAGTTGCATTCTGCTTCATTGAGGGTGGCTGAATAAAATGCCACAGGATGTCTTTTGCCATCGATTCCCTTCTGCATTAGCACCGCTCCCACAGCGAAGCCTGATGTGTCGACTTTTAAGTTGTATTGGGTCTGTGGATTTGGGTGAGCCAGTACTGGTTCGCTGGTGATTCATTGTTTGAGAGTGTCAAATGCTTGTTGGTGGGCTTGTGCCCACCCCCATTCTGTGTCTTTTCGAATGAGCTCGGTCATGGGGCAGGCAATGTTGGCGAATCCTCAAATAAAGGGCTGGTAAAAGTTGCAAAAGCCTAGAAAACCATGTACATCCTTGACTCTTGTTGGTGTGGGCCAGTCACAGACCCCTATGACCTTGACTGGGTCCATGCATGTCATCCCCCTTTCAAGGATTACCCCCAGGTAATCAATCAATGGGACATGGAAGGCTCATTTGTCTAGCTTGAAGTAAAGGTCATGAGCTGCCGCGACAGCCAGTACAGCTGAAACCATGGCCATGTGGGCATGGTGTGTCCATTGTGTTGTTCCACGGTTGTTTGTTGTGATGGCTATGTTGTCCATATAGATATGTATATTGGTTCCTTCAGTTTTGAACTTCGCAATAACAGGCCTGTATATTTCATTCATGAAGGCCTGGAATGTGGCTGGTGAGTTGCAAAGTCCAAAATACATAACCGTGGGTTCAAAAAGGCCTCTTCGTGTCTTTAACACAGCTTTATGTTCATCCCCTTCCCTGATCCTGATGTTGTTGTACCCCTGCCTGACAATGAACTTCGTGAACAACACAGCTCCCCTGAGATCACACATTAATTCTGAGATCAATGGTAGAGGGTATTGGTTTCATACAGTCCACCAGTTGAGCACGCGGTAGTCTTGGACTGGTTGCAGCTTCCCATCTTTTTTCTTGATGAAGAAGAAGGATGATGCATAGGGCGATTGTGAGGGTCATATGTATCCCTTCTGAAGTTGTTTGTCAATGAAGGTGTCTAGGGCTTCATCTTCTGTTCACATCATAGGATATACCTTGCACGTTATTGCTGTAGGGCATTGGGCTGCAAGGTAATTGCATGGTTGTATAGCCCTCTTGCTGGTAGTCAGGTTGAGGCTTCTTCATCAAATACCTTGTGGAATGTTTCATACTGTGGGGGTAGGAGCACCTCCTTCTTGTCTTTGGGGTGCACTGCTACCACCACTTCAGTTGCTGTGGTGTACCCTGCCCATCCCCTTGTCTCTTCCTCCTCCAATTGTCAGACTATGTCTTCTTTTTCCTTGGTTAGCAAGTGAGCGAGCACGTCTCATTAATGAGCAGCATTGACCATTTTAATTGTGATGGGAAGATGTGCCTTTGCAATAGTTCCCTGTCACCAGTCGAATTGTGGTTTGTAGGCAGCAAGCCAAGGGTACCCAAAGAGGATGTCTTCGTTCCCAATATTGGTGACTAAGAATCACATTTCTTCATCATTCCCCCCTACCGTGACTCGGAGGATAACATAGCTTGTTATCTGCCCTGCTTTGTTGGTGGTGTCATCGATATTATAGATTCTTTTAGGCTTGTCTAAAGGACATGTTTTGATCCCCATTCATTTAAGGAAGCATGCACTCACAAAGTTATCGGTGGCTCCAGAGTCCACCAGTGCTTTTATGTCAGCCATGTTGTAACGCATGTGGAGCTGAATCGGTACTTTCTTAGAACAATAGCACATAATGTACACAGAGTTACAACAAAGTGCCCTCACCCAGGCCGCCAGGTTCAGGTGTTTGAAAAATCTGTCCCCATTAACTTCTGAAGGATTAGGTCTTTCACCTCATCTCCTTTGCTTGCAACTCCTTGTAGCCAGTTTTCGGCTTTGTCTTCATCAGTCCTCGGGTCATCTTCTGTGGCTCTGATTTGTGGGTTCCTCTTATTGTGTCAAGGTTGCCGGCAGTCTCAGCTGAGGTGTCCCAATTTGTCACAGTTGTAACACTGAACTTGGCTAAAGTTGCGGCGACTTTCTCATTGTTGTTGGAGGTATCCCCCCCTTGGTGGGAAGGGTGGTTATTGATGATGTCCTCTGCTTCTGCAAGTCTTCCTCAAACTCAATCCACCAACATATCCATTGCATCAGGGTGTGATAGTGGTGTAAGTAATTTGGCCAAGGCTCCTGATTGCCCTTTGTTAGTGCTGGCCTTGAACATGTCTAGGTTACTGCGCACCATCTGCATGTGTATCCACTTCTGCTGCCATATGAGGGCTGATGCCCTCCATTCTTCATATGTTCTGGGATTGTCATGTTGATACATGGCTTCATAGAGCACCCTGGGCAACCCTTTTATGAAGTATTTGAGGGTTTGTTCAGTGTTGATGTTGTATCCAGTGTATTGAACCAGTTGTTCAAATAGTGCGATGTAATTGTCAATTCTTCCCTCCTTCATCCGTATTCCTGCATCCAGTTGGGCCTGTGCTCGCTCCTTGCTGAGCACATCCGCGAATTGTCTTCTGAAGGCTTGAAGGACATTATCCCACATCCTGTGGTTGAACTGGCTGACTCCTTGGCCTACTTCTTGCACCAACCATTGACTTGCTGACATGACCCAGGCGTTAGCCAGGTCTCCCTGTATGTAAGTGAGGAACAACATAGCTTTTTGAGCCCATGTCGCACATCTTGTATGTAGTAATCAGTAGAACCCACCTGCAAAGTTACCATGTGTCTTGAAAAAGCCCACATGGGCCCATGAGGGGTATATAGTGGATACAGATGCATGGGCCAATAAAGCCTTTTTGCTGACAGCTTTGTATCAGCCCATCTGTGATTAATATAAGAACATGATGAGGAACACAGATGGGCCCTTGAAAACTGCAAATGAAGCTGTTGATGATATTGAATGGGCCCACTGACACTGTCCATGGGAGCTGCCGAAGGCCTCAAATGGGCCCATTTAAGCTGCACAAGACAGCTACCAATGTGCTTGGATGGGCCCATTAACACTACTGAGGCAACTGTCAATGGTTTTGCATGGGCCCATTGAAAACTGAAATGTGAGTAGTCGATGCCATTGAATGGGCCCACTGACACTGCCTGGGGGAGCTGCCGAAGGTCTTTAATAGGCCCATTTAAGCTGCACAAGACAGCTACCAATGCACTTGGATGGGCCCATTAACACTACTGAGGAAACTGTTGATGGTTTTGCATGGGCCCATTGAAACCTGCAATGGGAGTAGTCAATATCATTGAATGGGCCCACTGACACAGCCTGGGGAAGCTGCCGAAGGTCTTGAATGGGCCCATTTAAGCTGCATAAGACAGCTACCGAAGCGCTTGGATGGGCCCATTAACACTACAGATGTAGCTGTTGATGGTTTTGCATGGGCCCATTGAAAACTGCAATGTGAGTAGTTGATAGCATTGAATGGGCCCACTGACACTGCCTGGGGGAGCTGCCGAAGGTCTTGAATGGGCCCATTTAAGCTGCACAAGACAGCTACCAATGCACTTGGATGGGCCCATTAACACTACAGACGTAGTGTCAATGGTTTTGCATGGGCCCATTGAAACCTGCAATGGGAGTAGTTGATAGCATTGAATGGGCCCACTGACACAGCCTGGGGGAGCTGCCGAAGGTCTTGAATGGGCCCATTTAAGCTGCATAAGACAGCTACCAATGTGCTTGGATGGGCCCATTAACACCACCAATGTAGCTGTCAATGGTTTTGCATGGGCCCATTGAAAACTGCAATGTGAGTTAGTTGATGCCATTGAATGGGCCCATTTTAGCTATTTGTATTTGATGTTGTCTTTTCAAACAAAACAATGTGGTTGTATCCTTTGCACATATGATACAGATATTCATAATGTGAGAGTCTTGGTTTGAGCGCATCATGTAAGCCCCATCCCCCTGGTATATCCTTTAGTCAAAAAAAAACCTTAGGATGTTCGGTACAACACCATTTAATGTCAGGGGACAGTATTACTGTGTGTTGAAACAAATAGTGCATCCAATATGCGTGACAGTCTTTGACACCAAAATACATGTTGTTCTGATTTCACTCATCTGTTTCATGATAAAGTTATACCATTGTAATAGGGCATGTCTGGTGCATTAGATATAAGACTACTGTGCCAGTCTTCTTTCCCCTTAACCACCATGTCCTCGTCAGAGCACATCTCTTCCCCCCCTCCCCGGGGCTCCCCTTTGGCCCATAACCACTTCCAGAATCCGAAGGGAGGGTCCAAGCCTAAGAGGGCCTCTCCTGGGGATGTCGAACTCTTGATGTTTGACATCCTCAACACCTTTCATCGTCATTGGTTCCTTTCCTGGGCCAACCTCATGGCCAATGTCACCTCTGCCCAAAAGGCAGAGGATGGGAAAATTTCCTGGGTGGAGTTTTCTCCCCCATACCATTCTCACCTGGTCAAGTGTGCTGTTGCACTTGTACCTCACCCTGTACAAAAGGTAAAAAAGGTGATGTTTGTGTTTATCTTAGAGCTGCTGAATCAGGAGGGTCACCTGGCCTTCTTTGAGCTCCAGAAGGGTGGCTGCAAGGCCAACAATGCCCAGAAGGAGAAGCGGTGTCTTGCATGGAAGTGGAGGCGTGCAGCTAAGCGAGAAAGGGAAAGAGAAGCTGCGAAAGTGGCGAAACTTCCCCCTTGTGAGCGGCAATGTGTGGCATGTGGACGTAAGTTCAAGTCCCGCAAAACCACAAAGAAGCACAAATGCCCCAAATCCAAAGTGGTTCGTGTGAGAGAGGCAGCAGTAGCTGGGAAGAGCTCACACCCCTTACCCCCTACCCAGCTGAGAAAGCCAGCGGCCCCTTCCACTCCCCATGCACTAACTACCATGGCACACACACCAGCATACAACACTGTCCCCCCCCCAGTAACTGGAGACTTGAGGGATCTCTCCACCACCCAACCCCTTTCTCGGGAAGGACTTTCTAGAAGATATTATGCACCAACCTCGTCTGCCAAGGGGCAGGAGGAGAAAGTACAGAAGCTTCTGGAGAAGCATGGTTTCAGGGCATCGGAGTAAGGCACTCTGAGTTAGTGTTGATACAATCCTGTCTCCTAGATACAACGATTTGTTATGATAACATGTTTTGGGGGTCTGGGCCTTTAGGGGTCCAGGCTCTGACCGCCTCTCACTCCTTGAACCCCCAGACAATCACAACCACCCTCTATGGACCACAACCACCAAAGATGAGCCATCCCGTTCCTCTTTCTGCACTGCCTTGTGGCTTGCTGTTGGCCACTCTTTCACAGCTGAATACACCCGCCGGTTTAAGAAAAACTTTGAACCCCTGGATGTAATTTGCAAGTGTGGATCAGGAGAGCACACCCTGGCCCACATCATCTTCAACTGCGAGCTCTTCTCCAGGGCCCACGACGAAGCTCAAATTGATAATCGGCGAATGCACCCATCCCTTCATGATTTATTCGCCTCACTAAACAGGGCCAGACAACTCCTCCAATTCCTCCAGAGAGCCACCCCTGCCCACAAGCCCACTGGGACACCATGGCTCCCAGGTGTACCTAGGTTGGACCCCACCACCAACGGGTGGTACTGGGACGACAGTATTACATGATGGACCCTCCAGCGATCCTTGGCCGCAAGGCCCGAAGCCACAACAATGAACCATAACCCAGCTTGTCTCCTTTAATAAGGGACATGGGCCTCTATTAGTATCGCATCCTGTATGCAATCATGTTGATCCCCCCACATGTCCTCCCCTTGTAAACGACCACAGTCAACTGGTTTTTGTCTTAGTTACATGCCCCGGAATACAAATGAAATCAAAAAATCAAAAAAAATAAATATAAGATTACCGCATTGCAAGCATCCACAGAACAGGACTAAAGGACATCATCAAGATGTTTTTTTCTTCAAGGAACCAACTTTGGGTGCATGTGGTGCCTTGCAATTTGTAATAAAATCATTTTCATTTACAAAATTTGCAAATCAGTCAGAGAATCTAAGATTAATAGTGTGCCTTGAAATACTAGTCTCAGCGCTTGCAAAATAATTTGACTTCATATGGCATATTGTAATATCAAATGTGGGGAAACAGATTGTGTCAGGTCAATTACAGTTTGCTCATTAAAAAACTAAGCAATGTCATGTACATAAAGGACACATGCAGCATGTCTGTAACTCACCGGTGGGCCCATCAAAAGCAGGGCCAAGCTTGATTGGGAGATTATGAGAGCCAAACTAAGAGATTTGACATCAATCATTGGCAGCTTCCATGGGTCTATGTGATGTCACAGGGCCCTATATGAGGGGGCTTTCAATTGTCTTTGATGGGCCTACAAAAGTTGTGTAAAGTAGCTGCTGATGGTCATGGATGTGTCTATTAAATCAGATAAGAAAGTTAGATACCATATTGGATGGATCATTCAAAGCATTGAGTGCTAGACTGATGGGCCCATCCAAGACCTTCGGCAGCTCTCCCAGGTAGCTTCAGTGGGCCCATTTGATAGCATCAACAGCTCCAATTGCAGTTTTAAATGGGCCCATGCATAACCATAGACAGTTGCCTCACTGGTGTGAATGGGCCCATCCAAGCGCAATCGTAGCTGCCCTGTGCAGCTTAAATGGGCCCATTCAAGACCTTCGGCAGCTCCCCCAGGCAGCTTCAGTGGGCCCATTCAATTGCATTGACTACTCACATTTCAGTTTTCAATGGGCCCATGCAAAACTATTGACAGTTGCCTCACTAGGCCTCACTGGTGTGAATGGGCCCATCCAAGCGCATTGGTAGCTGTCTTGTGCAGCTTAAATGGGCCCATTCAAGACCTTCGGCAGCTCCCCCAGGCAGCATCAGTGGCCCCATTCAATGCTATTGACTACTCACATTGCAGTTTTCAATGGGCCCATGCAAAACTATTGACAGTTTCCTTAGTAGTGTTAATGGGCCCATCCAAGCACATCGGTACCTGTCTTGTGCAGCTTGAATGGGCCCATTCAAGACCTTCGGCAGCTCTCCCAGGCAGCTTCAGTGGGCCCATTCAATGGCATTGACTACTCACATTTCAGTTTTCAATAGGCCCATGCAAAACCATCAACAGCTACATCTGTAGTGTTAATGGGCCCATCCAAGTGCATCGGTAGCTGTCTTGTGCAGCTTAAATGGGGCCCATTCAAGACCTTCAGCAGCTCTCCCAGGCAGCTTCAGTGGGCCCATTCAATGGCATCAACTACTTACATTTCAGTTTTCAATGGGCCCATGCAAAACCATTGACAGTTTCCTCAGTAGTGTTAATGGGCCCATCCAAGTGCATCAGTAGCTGTCTTGTGCAGCTTGAATGGGCCCATTCAAGACCTTCGGCAGCTCCCCCTGGCAGCATCAGTGGCCCCATTCAATGCTATTGACTACTCACATTGCAGTTTTCAATGGGCCCATGCAAAACCACCAACAGCTATGTCAGTAGTATTAATGGGCCCATTCAAGCCCTTCGGCAGCTTCCCCAGGCAGGGTCAGTGGGCCCATTCAATGATATTGACTACTCTCATTGCAGGTTTCAATGGGCCCATGCAAAACTATTGACTGTTTCCTCAGTAGCATTAATGGGCCCATCCAAGCGCATTGGTAGCTGTCTTGTGCAGCTTAAATGGGCCCATTCAAGACCTTCGGCAGCTTCCCCAGGCTGTGTCAGTGGGCCCATTCAATGGCATTGACTAGTCACATTACAGTTTTCAATGGGCCCATGCAAAACCATCAACAGCTGCCTTGATAGCATTAATGGGCCCATCCAAGCGCATTGGTAGCTGTCTTGTGCAGCTTAAATGGGCCCATTCAAGACCTTCGGCAGCTCCCCCAGACAGCATCAGTGGGCCCATTCAATGGCATCGACTGTTCCCATTGCAGGTTTCAATGGGCCCATGCAAAACCATTGACAGTTGCCTTGCTAGTGTTAATGGGCCCATCCAAGTGCATCGGTAGCTGTGCTACTCACCAAAACTGGGCCCATTCATTGCCATCAGTATTATTACTTCTGAGTAGCCCTAGGCCCACCTGTAACTTTCGGCCAATCTATTGATGGGCCCATACATCATTTACACCCACTTTCACTAAATGGGCCCATATGGGCTTTTCCATCATTATACATCACTTTGCAGGTGGGCTTTTACGTCCACATAGACACAGGTCTGCAACATTATGTGTCTTTTTGGTATTTGTTCCTCATTGTGGTGTGGCTGGCGTTGACTCTGGTGTATACTTCCAATTGAAGGATGAATCCTTCAACCTTGGACTGATCACCACTGAATGGGCTTGGTGGGTTCCCTATGAACTTGTCACTTCCTTGATCTTGGTTTGCTGGGGGACCAGGAGCGACAGGTGGTCCACCCCCTCCTCCTGTGGGTGGTGGTCCTCCTCCTCCTCCTGCTGGTGGGTTGGGTCTTCTAATGTGTGGGTACCCACGGTGTCCTTCTCCTCTGTTGATCCTCTTGTTGTCTCAGGGTGGGTCAAAATAGTCGAAATCAAATCCTCCCGGTTGATCTGGTTCATCAGGGCCCATTGCTCGTTGTGCAGCTTGTAGATCTGCAGGGTTCATGTCTACCACATGTCCCATTCGTTTGTCAATTACTAGTGGTCGTGGTTCTTTGATCATGGTTTGAGTAGCCATGATGATTGGGTCAGGATTGTGTAATGTAGCTGTTTGTTGGGTGATTTTGTCCACCTCTGGTTCTGCTTCGTATATGTTGATTGGTTCTGGATCTTCTGCCAAGATTGATGGTGTGTCTGCTCATTCACTTGTGTGGCTGGTATCTGACTGAGCAGGGGTACGGTGCTGGAGCTCTGGAGATATTGGTGCGGCTTCTGCTTCTTCAGGTTGACTGTCAATCTGTCCTTGGTCGTCAACTGGTAGTGCTTTTATTATTGGTATGTTGCAGTTGAGGTTGTCCCCAGCTGGTCATGCTGCTTCAAAGTGGTGGAGAGTGCAATTCCACCTAAGTTCTACCCAGCAACACCTATCTTAGTTGAAAACTATGGGGTGATACCTTTGTGAGGTGGCTGCTTCCACGTAGTAGCTGGTGTTAAAGTGTGCTAGGTCTCCTCTTCTGGAGTCAGGGATCATTCTCCACCTGATTCATCCTTTGAGGTATTGGGCTGGGGCATCTCATTCTCTTGTGTCAATGTGGTAAGGTTGGAAGTCCCAACCGTCCTTTGTGTTTAGGGTTTCCACGGCGTAGAGGAGAGCTTGATGCTAATGTAATGTCTTTGAGTGGCCAAGCCTGACTTAGGCTTCTATACACAATGGCGAATGATAATGTGACTTAACAATGATGAGTCAATGCTTGTAGGCAAGACTATTGAGGACACCTGCAAGTGCCTCCCTAAGGGGTGGGATGTGGCTAGTCGGCGCAAACAGAGCTTTGGAGAAGAGAAGCCTGACTAGATTCGAGATGGTACAAAAGGATCAAGCTGTCGACCACATCAGTCAACAGCTGCCTTTTAACCTATGCTTGACAGCAAGCCTTTGTCAGCTATACTGCCACTACTACTACTGCTTTGTAAGCACTACTACTGCTGCCTAAGCGTCCACTAATCCCGTGAGTATCCTACAAGAGTATGAGTCATTATATTAGTCCACCTGAGTAAGACTTCAGGAGCCACTCATCATCCTGCTTACACCTATCCTGAATAATGGTCATTACAGGTGCCCATGACAAGCACTTTCTCACTGAGGAGCTGCCAGAACTCTTGGACTGGCCTACCGGGGGAGCTGCTGATAATCTCACATGGGCCCATCAGGGGGTTGCCAATGATGTCGCAATGGCCCAATCAGGAGCTGCTGATAATTTCAGAGCAGCCCAATCAGGAGCTGAGCAAAATGCTGGGTGCTGATCTTGACAAGATCTCTGCATGGGCATATATCTTCTACCCATATCCACTGACGACTGCCCTTTTTCCTTTAATATCTGAGTCTCATTCACATTATCGCTGAGAATGTCAATTCCTGATTACAATCTAACCAAGGATGAAGAAACCCTTCAACACTATGCAGCTATGCTCAAGAAGAGATTAGAGGCATATCATGCATGTGAATCAAGAGATGAAAATGCTTGGGTGAATGAATTCAAAGTGTACTTGGTATATATGTGCTCATCCAATCTTTCTTCTCAGCTAAGCTACACTGATTTTAGGTGAGATCAATGGTGTACTTTACCAACACCATTAGAAGCAGAATGTGTCCTCACATTCACCTGCTGTTCTTGAGCCTCACTGATGTGATCAGCCAGACCAGAAATTCCCCAGACATAAGCACTGTCTCTGAGAATGACCCAAGGGCACTGAGAAGCAACTACTATACTGCACCCAGTGATCTCCCACTGCTGGATATACATTTCAATGGCCAAAATGGTGCAACACAAACTGTGACAGTCCTTAGTCCTTAGTCCTAGCTTACATCAGCAGCTTCGTGCCAAGAATGTATGGTTTCTCAGGCTCAAGACGATTCGGTGAATATCAGAGACGCAGAAATGAATGTGCCTTCAGCAGTGTGCAATCTCCAAAATGCTCTGTCACAACACAAAGAACTTTCAGCAGAGGCTACTAATGCAACTGTCAATATTCCCAGAAATGGGAAGAAACGTCATAGTGCTCCCAGTGACAAATGTAAAGGTGAGCTGCTTATTTTTATGACATGTTCTGAATGAGCAATGGAAGTTCTGCCAAGGCAGTTGTCACAAGATCGGCAGCAAAAAGAAAAGCGGTTGAGCAAGTTGAAACAACTGCTGCCAGTGCATCCAAGGGGAAAGCTGGAGATGAAGAAAATGTAGGTAATTGAGTTGAAATGAAATATTTGCTGAAGGAACTGTTTATATGGCAGCTTGTAGATGATCCTCCCCAAACTTGCGGTCAAAAGGCACCCAGGCTACAAAACAAATGCAGAGGAACATCGGCAGCAAAGGCAAGTTTCCAAAAGGGAACAAGGTTGCAAGCCAAAGCAAATGGGAAACAAACTAAGAAGATAGATTCCCGAAGGCATAAGTCACCAAGCCTAGAAGATAGTCACAATGAAAGCTGGCAAGATGAGCCTGTACCTGTAGAAGAGAGCTCAAATAGGAGAAAGGACGGTGGAAATGAAGAGGGATTTTTGTGTGCGTACTATGCTGTCTTTTACATCTGGTTTATGCTTATCACATAGGCTGAAGGCGAAGACAACAACAAAACATTCAAGGACCTCGAAATGGAGGTTCAGGCTCTGACGGCAAGATGTGATGAGTATGAGAGGATAATTAAGGATCTCCAATCAGCACAGGATACCCATGAGAACATCCTGGAGATGCTTCGGCAGCAAATTGTCAGTCTACATGATTCTGGGGGTACCCTGAGCAGCATGTATGGTGGAAAGAACTATAATCTCATATCATAAATAGAGCCCATGTCTTGTACACTGTCAGTAGGACTTATAGAACACAAACAAGATTTCCCACATGCCTCACAAAAAAATATGGGACATATTCGAGGCCCTGGCATGCATTGTGAGCAGTGCCAGGAATATTTCAGAGCATCGGCAGCATGAACATATCTCATGGCCAGTACTGGACCCATTGGTAGCATCCATGATGAGAAATACTTGGTCATTTGAGAGTCTCGGCTGCTGCCTTCATGAAAAACACTGCGCTCATTCAAGAGCTTTGGCAGCATATCTCATGAGCAGTGTTGGGCCCATTTGAGGCCATCAGCAGCATACCTCGTGAGTAATGGGAGAGCCATTCAACACCATCAGCAACATGTCCTATGAGCAATGCTGGGCCCATTTAGGAGTATTGGTCTAGTGTTGTGATGGCTTAGCTGAGTGATTTTCGACTTTTGTCAAATAAAATAGCTAAACATATGAAAATATTCATGGAGGTAGATCTAATTAAGGGCTACCTTGAGCCCAGCCAATGCTAAGCAATCTGAGCAGCCATTCTTGCTCGGCTTGAGGTTGGCTTATTTTCAAAAATAAGCCAACATCAAGCTGTGCTAAATAATTTGGAAATGGCTGTCGGATTGCTTAGTGTTTGCTGGGCTCGAGGTAGCCCTTAATGAGTTCTACCTCCATGAGTATGTTCATATTATTAGCTATTTTATTTGACAAAAGTCGAAAATCACTTGGCTAAGCCATCACAACACTATAATCGGTCACTGCTCCATCAGCAAAGTTGGGCCCATTCAAGACCTTCGGCAGCATATCCAATGGCCAACATTGGGTCCATTTAAGGCCATTAGCACATCCATCATGAGAAAGACAGGGCCTATTAGAAAGCATCGGTCACTCTTCTCATGAGTGACACTGAGCCCATTTGTGGCTATTGGTGGCATGTCCTGTGAACAATGCTGGGCCCATTTGAGGCCATCGGCAGGACACCCGTGAGCTACGTCTGGCTCATTCAAGACAATCAGCAGATTGCCTTATGAACAGCACTGGGCCCATTCAAGACTGTCGGTAGTATTTGTCATGGGGAATATTGGGCCCATTTGAGGCCATCAGCAGCATACCTCGTGAGCAGCATCTGGCATATTCAACCCAATCGGCAGCATTGCTCATGAGACATCCTTCATGAAGCACACTGGGCACATACATTGCAATCAGCAGCCCATTTGATAAGTAGCGCTGGGCATATTCACAGCCAAAGGCAGCTGCTTTCATAAGAAATACTGGGCTCATTTGAAGCTTTTGGTAGCCACTTTCATGGGCATCACTGGGCTCATGTAAGACCATCGATAAAATATTTAATAAGAAATACTGGGAATATTCGTGACAATCAACAGGTGGGTGCTGAATTAACTCCAGCAGCGCAGGGGTCAGAGTGGCAGTAGCTACATGATGAGAAATTTCGAATGTTAGAAACCATTGCTGGCCACTTTCCTTGCTGGCCCGTGCCAATAATGTCCTGTCACAAGGGATGATTCCCATTGGATACAGTCTGTATTTTGTATCTGTTATATCATATCTTCTGGGAAATCTATCTGGTGATTGCATTAGGCCTAGCCTGTCAATCACAATGATTGGCCAACCCATGGGTCTTGGCAGTATGGCATAGCAATGGTACTGGCCCAATACGACCAAGTCAGCAGCTGTACATGTGGGGCCATGCATAATATATGTTCTGTCACACTTCCTGTGCCCACATGGGCTTCACTGATGTATTAGTCATTATTTGGTGGTCAACTCAATGGGCCCATCCATGAGTTTCGGGATCATGGTATGGGAATGGTACTGGCCCCACACGATTCAGTCGACAGCTGCCATGTGGGCCCATGCATAATTTATGTGCTTTCTCACTTCCTGCGCTGCCTGCATGGGTTTCATAGATGCAATAGCCCAAACTTGTTAACAATATCAATGGGCTCACCCACAGGCTTTGACAGCATTGCAATGCAATGGTACTGGTACCATTCGACCCAATTGGCAGCTGTTGTGCAGGCCCAAGAATAATCCAGGTGCTGTCTCACAACCTGCCTGGTCCACATGGGTTTCATCAAGGAAAGAGCCCAAACTTGTCAGCCATGTCAATGGGCCTGCCCATAGGTTTCGGCAGCATGGTATGGCAATGATATTGGCCCCATCCGACCAAGTCGGCAGCTGTATGTGTGGGCCCATGCATAATATAAGGCCCGTCTCTGTAAGTAATGTTCATTGTCTTACCACATTTAGATACAGCTGCTCTGATCATGCCGATTGTGGAGCCATCTGAAACAGCCCAGAGTACGAACATCATAAAGTACTTATAGGCTTGAGACACTTATAAGGAGCGACCCAGTCACAATGGTCGCTCCAGTCTCTCTTTTACTTCTCTTACTTGCTTTCTCTTCACACCTCTTACTGGCCATTGCTTCTCGCATCCCAAATACATACCAGGTTCTTGTCTTGTCCCTGTCTGAACCTCTTGTGTCCTCTGCCCCTCCTGACCGGCATTGGCCTTACTCGGCAGGCGTTACACTTTTTTTTAGACATTGTACCCTGGTATAAGATACCTCTCCTCCCATGTGTCCGTCACATCACCGTTAACGAAATACTGTACAACAGTATCACTGCGTGCTACCTGTCTTGAAACCTGGTGTCACGCCAATCCCAACGTCCACAAAATCGCGCTACCCACCCGCCCACCTCACCACCATCTCTCCCAACTATAAACACTCCTGTTGAAAATGCCTCACCACCATCTCTCCCATCTACAAACACTCCTGTTGAACCCACCCTCCCTCCACACTCCCCATCCACAGACATCCCTGTGGAAATGTCCCACTTGCGCACCACATCATCATCCTCTTTACCTGAGTCTTCAGACGACTCATCTATCCCATCGCCCATATCATCCAAAAGATGCCCGAAACAAAGAACGCTATTGCCTCACACCTCATACTATCCCGTCCACCCCATCTTTCCACCGGAAAGATTACTCCCAGTGCACTCCATGACTTCGAGAATCACGCGGAGAACTTTTTCATGAATGCCAAGAATGGAATTGCGGACAAAGAGAAGGTCACGAAAACCATTGGATGCTTTGAGAGTCCACTCGTAAACAACTGGATCTCTGTTAACCACGAATGTCTTCGGAAGTTGACCTTCAAGAAATTCATGGAAGAATTTTGAACACGCTGGCTACCCTGTGATTGGATTGAAGATGTCTGCACCCAGATGCTTGGGTCCCGCCTGGATCCAAAGTGTACAACCTTTGAGGCCTGGGCCACAGAAGTCCAGACATTGAACATCGCACTGCGGGGTACTGACTCCCACATTGACGACAACACGATCAAGCGTCAACTAGAGGCAAATATCGATCATGAGCTGCACACCATGGCACGCTGTGAAAAAGTTTCAAAAATCACTGAGTTTTACCCTGGCTCGAATGCATGTCGGAGCTGGATGACGAATGACAAGTCAACAGAAAGCGCATTGCCGAAGTCATTGATGAAATGCACCCAAGTAAAGAGCCATTTAACCCATCCCGCAGTGTTAACCCGAACCGCAACAGTCTTCCCAACACCGCCTCATCAGGCAGCAACTCAGACAAATACCCACCAAGGTTGTCTGAGGAAGAATGTCATCTACTTCTTGATCATGATGGCTGTCTCAAATGTCGTGTTTTCTATGCAGGCCATCGCACAAATAAATGCACTGTCACCTTGACTGCAAAGAACTACCCTACCGTCACTGCAGCAACGACTGCACAGGCCAAAAGCAATCAGAACAAACAAACTACCCGTAATCCTCCCATTGCAGCAATAACAGATGCCAATATCTCCAAGCCTGTTGCAACACCCCTTGCTGCAATTTTTCCACCTGCGCTCACCATCAAGAACAGTTTCTCGGACCTATCCGAGAGTAGCTTGTCCTCGGTGAGTACAACACCCCTTAAATGTGAGCATCTTCTTTGGAAGTGTCTTGCTCATGATCCCATAGCTGGCCTACCAGTGAAAATGACAGTGCTGATAGATAGCGGTGCCCACATGATCTTCATCTGTCCTGACCTCATTGCCCAATTACAACTCCCTCTGTTACCACTGCAGACCCCGGAACACATTTCCATTGCGATTGACGCTCATAAGCCGGATCCCCTCACCCATTATGTCAAGATACAACTTTCCTCCTGTGATACCATTTTCATGTCCATTACTGTACAAGCTATTATTGCACAAGATCTCTGCAT
Source organism: Lactarius quietus (assembly GCA_015025155.1). Classification (NCBI taxonomy): domain Eukaryota; kingdom Fungi; phylum Basidiomycota; class Agaricomycetes; order Russulales; family Russulaceae; genus Lactarius; species Lactarius quietus. The sequence goes on along the minus strand of WITN01000273.1, from coordinate 48,284 downwards.
GCCCATCATCCTGGGGCTCCCCGACCTTTGTAACAATAAAATACATAGCGATTACGCAAAGTGTGTGTGCATGGTCATGTCTGTTGACCCTCCATACAACCTCCTTGCCAAAAGAATTGTTCCAAAACACCAAAAGCCAATAGCCACACTTAAAAGCACACCAGACATCTTATCCACAATACGTGATAGGAAAACATCCTTGAGCTTGAGCTTAGATGAAGTGCTTGCGGAACCCGAAAAGACACTATGACTCAAATTTGCGAAAGTATTCAAACTGTTGCCACATGTTGACAAATTACCCCTCAAACCTCGTGCTTGGATCCGACTAAAAGACCCTAATGCTACAATAAAATCACACAACTACCCTTGCCCGTGAAAATGGAAGGAGGCCTGGCACACCCTCCTGCAACAACATGTCGATGCAGGACGAATTCGCCCTTCTTCCACAGCTGCAGGCTCAGCAGCATTCATTATCCCCAAAGCTGATCCAATGGTACTCCCCCATTGGGTTAATGACTATCGACAATTAAACACAATCACAATCACAGACAGTTTCCTGATCCCTCGCATAAATGAAATACTTGCAGATATTGCCCAAGGCACATACTTTGCCTCAATAGACATGACCAACAGTTTTTTTCAGACTCGAATGCATGACAAAGATGTCGGACTCACTGCAGTAAACACACCTTGGGGCTTGTACGAATGGGTTGTCATGCCCATGGGTATCAAAAACACCCTGGCCATTCACCAAAGATGAGTTTCCATTGCCCTACAACCTTGGATTGGCAGGATGTGCCATGGCTACATTGATGACATCGCTGTCTGGTCAAAAACCCTGGAAGAGCATGAGGAAAATGTCTGCACCATCCTAACTGCTCTTGCCAACAATGGACTGTACTGCAACCCAAAGAAAACCAAGCTTTTCTCCACGGAAATTTGCTTCCTTGGACACTGCATATCTGCAAAAGGTATTGAAGCAGACAAAGGAAAAGCAGAGCAAGTCACAAATTGGCCGCGACCAACCTCAGCAAAACAAGTCCGCGGTTTCCTTGGTTTGGTCAGGTACCTTGCAGCTTTCCTCCCAAAACTCGCAGACCACACAACTATTCTCGACGAATTGACCAGAAAAGAATGTGACAAAGATTTCCCGTCCTGGACTGACCGACACCAAGCCACATTCAACAGCATTAAGTCCCTTGTCATTTTGAAGGACTGTCTTACTACAATTGACCCCTCACTCATGCCAGAACACAAAATCTTCATCATGACGGATGCTAGCGATACAGGCTCTGGAGCAATCCTAGCATTCAGACCCACATACAAACTCACCTGACCAGTGGCTTACAATTCACACTCCTTCAAAGGCGCGGAACTCAACTATCCGGTACACAAGAAAGAACTTCTTGCAATCGTCCACGCCCTTGCTTAGTGGCAATCTGAACTTCTTGGGTATACCTTCCAAGTCTGGACTGATCACCGAACTCTAGAACACTTTAACACGCAATGCGACATGTCCAGATGCCAGGCACGATGGATGGAACTCCTGTCACAATACAACGCAACTATCCACTATCTCCCAGGAGACAAAAACTGTGCTGCAGATGCACTATCTTGCCTACCCGACACGTCCCTCACAACCATCACTGCAATGCTCAGCGTACCACACTCCCGAAAGTTTAGAACATGTTTCAACCTAGAAGATGCCATCCTCAAGGACATTTGCACCGGTTATGCAGATGATCCCTTCACCCAGAAGCTAAGAAGTGCAGCACCAGGCATGGAAAACGTCCAACAAAAAGATGGTTTCTGGTTCATAAATGAAAGACTCATTGTTCCAAACAAAAAGAACCTCCACAAAACAGTCTTCTGACTGGCACACAACCAACTTGGTCATTTTGGACTACCCAAAATGTACGGCACCTTGCGTGATAGTTACTATTGGCCCAACATGCGGAAGGACCTCGAAGGATACATTCCCAGGTGTGCAGACTGTCAACAAAACAAAGCTCAAATGACGAAACCAATTGGTCTTTTACATCCACTCCCGGTACCAGACGCTCAATGCGACTCCATTGCAATGGACTTTGTTGGACCGTTGCCTACAGACAAAGGTTTCAACATGATTCTAACTCTCACAGACCACCTTGGTTCTGATATCCGCATTGTTCCCACAACATCAACACTCACAGTGGAAGAGCTTGCCAAACTCTTTTTCAAGCATTGGTACTGTGAAAACAGATTACCGCTCGAAATTGTGTCTGATCGTGATAAGCTATTCCTTGCTTGTTTCTGGAAGAAATTACACATACTAACTGGCGTAAAATTAAAGATGTCCTCTGCATATCACCCTGAGTCAGATGGAGCCAGCAAGCACACAAATAAAATGGTCATACAATGCATCCGTTATGCGGTAGAACGGGACCAGAAGGGATGGGTCTGAGCCCTCCTGAAGGTCCGCTTTGACATCATGAACACAGTGAATGCCTCCACAGGACTTACTCCTTTCCAACTACGATTTGGCAAGACACTGCGACTTCTACCACCGTTCATCAATGTCACTGAAGTACCAGACCCCATTGAAAAGACCACCTAAGAAATAACTTCATGCATGACGGCACTAGAGATGGAGGCACAAGACAACCTACTGACAGCAAAGGTTTCTCAAGTGTGGAATGCTAACGCACACAGGGATCTAGGTTTCCCATTCAAAGCAGGTGATCAGGTGGTGCTATCCACATTACATCGCTGAAGGGAATACTGCTCCAAAGATGAACACTGTGCAGCAAAATTTATGCCTCGCTTCAATGGACCATACACCGTCACAGCGACAGATGAAAAACATTCCACAGTAACACTCAACCTCCCACAACGACCAAATGTCTTCCCCATCTTCCATACCTCTGAAATCAGACCATTCATCGAAAACAACACCAACCTCTTCCCTGAACGTGCACTAACCCCCCCAGATCCTGTTATAATCAATGGACAAGAAGAATTCTTCATAGACAAGATTGTTGACCAATGCCAAAGAGGCTGCGGATTTCAATACCTTGTCCAGTGGTGTGGAGAAGGACCAGAAGGCAATAAATGGATTGCTGCAAGAGAGCTCGAAGACTGCGAAGCGCTGGACAATTGGCTGAAGCGTCAAGACAGCATCGCAAGTACCTCAATGGGCAGCAAGACCAATGATCACTAGACAGTTTCTCCTTGCCGCCAGTAGCTTTCCCCACAGGGGTTTTGATGCACCCAAGCGAGCACCCTTTGCACCCTCCCCTTCCACCATTTACTTATAAAAAAATTTTACTTACAAAATTCTTTACACCGGGGAGGGGTGTAAGTAATGTATATTGTCTTACCACATTTAGATACAGCTGCTCTGATCACGCCAATCGTGGAGCCATCTGAAACGGCCCAGAGTACGAACATCATAAAGTACTCATAGGCTCGAGACACTTATAAGGAGCGACCCAGTCACAATGGTCACTCCAGTCTCTCTTTTACTTCTCTTACTTGCTTTCTCTTCACACCTCTTACTGGCCATTGCTTCTCGCATCCCAAATACATACCAGGTTCTTGTCTTGTCCCTGTCTGAACCTCTCGTATCCTCCGCCCCTCCTGAGTGGCATCGGCCTTACTCGGCAGGCGTTACAGTCTCCTTCCTGTTCCCTCATGGGTTTCATCAATGCAATAGTCTAAACCTGTCAGCCATGTCAATGGGCCCGCCCATAGGTTTCAGCAGCATGGTATGGCAATGATGCTGGCCCCATCCGACCAAGTCAGCAGCTGTACATGTGGGCCCATGCATAATATAAGGCCTATCTCCTTCCTGTGCCCATATCGGTTTCATTGATGCAATAGCCTAAACTTGTCAGCCATGTTAATGGGCCTGCCCATAGGTTTCAGCAGCACGGTATAACAATGATATTGGCCCCATCCAACCAAGTCGGCACCTGTACATGTGGGCCCATGCATAATATATGGTCTGTGTTACAAACGGACTAATCAGTGACAGATGATGACGAGTCGCTCATCGTGTCATACCAACCTGTGGATTGGTCAGTGTATTACTGACGCTTACAACATGTTGTACTAGGATTTGTGATGGTTTGTAAGAAGGACGTGTTTGTGATTACTGTAGGATTACCAAGCGTAGTAGTCGGGCTCGTACTTAAGAAAGCTGCAGAATGGTCTGTATTCTGCAGCTTGGATTTCTTGTTATCATCTCAACTAGTGGATTCTCTTCCTCACTCCATTGTCAGGCTGTTTCACCTTTGTCATCAAGACTCCACCTTCGAGCGTTGAGACGACACTCAGCCTTCGTGCTTGAGTCATCAGGATTGGCTAAGTCATCATGTTCATACTACGTTGCCTAAGTCAGGCTCACGTGCAGCTCGCATGTAACAGTCTGTCTCCTTTCTGTTCCCTCCATGGGTTTCATTGATGCAATAGCCTAAACCTGTCAGCCATGTCAATGGGCCTGCCCATAGGTTTCGGCAGCATGGTATGGCAATGATATTGGCCCCATCCGACCAAGTCGGCAGCTGTACGTGTGGGCCCATGCATAATATAAGGCCTGTCTCCTTCCTGTTCCCTCATGGGTTTCATCAATGCAATAGTCTAAACCTGTCAGCCATGTTAATGGGCCCACCCATAGGTTTTGGCAGCACAGTATGGCAATGATGCTGGCCCCATCTGACCAAGTCAGCAGCTGTATGTGTGGGCCCATGCATAATATAAGGCCTGTCTCCTTCCTGTGCCTGTATTGGTTTCATCAATGCAATAGCCTAAACCTGTCAGGCACATCTATAGGCCCACCCGAGGGTTTCAGTAGCAGGGTATGGCAATGGTATAGGCCCCATCCAACCAAGTCGGCAGTTATACGTGTCAGCCCATGCATAATATATGGTCTGTCTCTTTCCTGTTCCTGCATGGGTTTCATCGACACAATAGCCTAAACCTTTCAGCCATGTCAATGGGCCCACCCATAGGTTTCGGTAGCACAGTATGGCAATGATGCTGGACCCATCCAACCAAGTTGGCAACTGTAGGTGTGGGCCCATGCAAAATATGCGCTTGTTTCACTTCCTGTGCGCACATGGGCTTCACCAATGTATTAGGCATATTCTCTCAGTTATGCCAACAGGCCCACCCATGAACTTCAGCAGTGTTGCAGATCAATAACACTTGCACAACCCGACTGTTTCGGCTGTTCTACTTGTGGGCCCATGCCTAATATGTCCAGTGTTGTCTCTGACAGAATGGGCTTTCTCGATGTCTTCATCTGTTTTGTAAATTGGCCCATTTGTTCATTTCGGCAACTTCTCCATCATTTGTCATTCACACTGGCCTCATCTGATGAGCTGAGCAATTTTATTAATGGGCCCCTTCATGATGTGTGTCCACTTTCTTTGATGGGCCCACGTGGGCTTTCCCAACACATTACATCACTATGCATGTGGGCTTTTACAATGACATTGTGACTACCTTGCAACATTATATGATGGAGTTCAGTGGTTGGGGTACACAGTGTCAGCATTTGATCGGAAAGAAGATAGCGACTTGGAATGGGCACTGGCCAACTAGATGGCAGGCAGCAAAGGATTGCCATGTCTTGACTGAGCCCTAACACTGCGGTCAGGATTCAGAGTCAGTCAACCAAATTCATCAGTGATTAAGCTGTGCCTTACATATCCAACATTGGGAAACCATCCCAATCTTACAAGCCTGCATTCTCCCTCACCCACCCATCCAAGCTAACCAAGCATGAGTTCCATCAGGAAAACCCCCATCAGTCAAATTGTGCTTAACTCAGCCAATTGTACTTAAAGATACCTATTAACTCATTTGCACATTATTTGTTGCTTTTGCTCAGTAATTTTGTCCTCTTTGAAGGAAGGTTTTCAAGGGGGTTTTCATGTTTGTCCCAATTGTCTGATTTGGTACACAAATGACATTGCAAGCAAAAATCACAGAGTTGCAAGTTGCGACTCCGAGAGCATAAGGTAAGGCTCCAACCATTTAGTTTACATTTACTCCAAACCCAGTAAATAGATAGTAAACCATTGTAAACAGTTTATAAACAGTAAATACTATTTATAAAACAATTTACATTAACACATTAAAATATTTCTTGAAAATGGCAGGATCTTGCAGCCATTTCTTGCTGAGAGAATATTTGTAATTGATTCAGCTTCCAATGATGATCACTTGTCCCTCAATTGTGTTGTGAGGTTAAGGCTGCATGTGTGTGAATGGCACACTAATGTAGATGTGTAGGAGTGATGTCTGGCATGTGGTTTGAGATGGTGGAAATGGGCCTCTCCAGGTAATGTGTGCTTGAGCAGTGGTGGGATAAACACTTCTGTGAGACGTGAGTTATTGAAGAAGCAGAATCCAAACAGCTATACACACAGAAGAGATGATGGAATACACCAGTGAAGAAGTCTAGTGGTCAAATGGCATGTGAGGTGAACTCTGGAAAGGAGCTGTATGGTGATAGATAGTAATGTCATGTGGCCAAGGTCCAAGGATGCTATTGAAGGTATCTGGTGGGTGGAACCAGCATTTCCTGGGATTAAAAAGGCTGGTGCTCCCAGTGAACACTTGGTTCATAATGAAAAAGGAAAGGATGCAGGACAACACAAAGCTGGTTATCCTCCCACCATACCACCCAGTGGAGCAATAGAGAGTACAGCTTGGTGAGGACATCCATAATGTGTCAAGGTGGGACTTGACAAGGTAGGATGGCAACATGTAGGATGTACAACATCCTTGTGGAGACAATGTGAGGGCAGTGTCAGATGCTGCACAGTATATGAGACCAGCAGACACAATAGAGAACAGTGCAATGAGGAGGGATGAGTGAGCTGTCAAGGAGGTTGTGTCATAACCTGTGCTGCATTGCCAACTCAGATGATACTAAATTTCAATCAAAGGAACCATGGATCACATTTCCAAGACCTCACAGCCCTCACTGTTAGCAAAACTGTATGTGTGATGGCGCCCACAATGTTGTTTGAAATGGCACTCCAAAAATCATTTGGCTTGTCAATGCCTTTGTTCCAAAGTCTGACAAGAAGACATCCACCTGGAAAACCATTCTTCTTCTACTTATCAACTTATTGGCCTTATTTCTCTAAGGAACATTAAGGATAAATCACTTATGCAGCACCTCCCAAATTGAGGATCTGAAAGTCAACACTCTGTGTTGTACCAGTATTTCTGTGACATAAATCAACCCAAGGTTGGTTAGGTTGTGAGGCTTGAAGCTTGATGGCACATGCCACACACAACAGTGCTCATAATCTGTCAATTTGAGATGGTTGTGAGACTCATTGTGGATGATAGTTGTGGTTCCTTGTCTGCCCCAAATGGTAACTGTTTACTGTTTACCATTTAGTCTACTTACTGCATACTAAGATACCAGTAAATAGATAGTAAAAGTAAACCATGTAAACTGTTCACAAACTGTTTATAAACTAAATGGTTGGAGGCTTAGCATAAGGAGCATAAGGAGAGGCGGCTAGGCAGAGAATGCCTGAGTAGGTGACGTTGTGAGAGAGGTATTCTTGGTAGTCAGGTCGTTTTATCACACCAGAAGGTTATACTCTGAACTTTAATAGAGAAGCAAGAATTCAAAGATGACATTCCAAACCCTTACTGTAACTACACACCAATGGCAGCTAGTGTCAGTTTGTAGATGAAATCACTGAAGTCAATGGTTGTGAAGCATGTAGGTGTAGGTGGGGATGAAACCACAATTGAATGTAAGAGAGTGAAAGTAAGGGAGTAAATGAAAACTGGTGAGGAAGGCGAAGACAGGGAGTCTAGACTACAAGAGGATCAGAAGGTCCAATTCTGTCTGATGGTCAGACCACTGAAGGTCAGAAATAATGTAAGGATTGGGACATAAGAGAGGAGCAAGACAGGCACACCTTCATAGCAAGACAAAGATTACTCAGTCTGAAAACTGTGAGGCTGAATGATAGAAGGCAGGGTGTGTCAACATTCCACCAGTGGTCTGGTGGATGTAGCATGGTTCTCTGTCACATCTTTGGGGCGATATGAAATGGATGAATGTGCGGGCAGTAGTGATTACCAGGGGTATGGAAAACCCTGGGGTATCAGTCAAGGGTATTGGAGGGTAGGGGTAAGGGTACAGGAGTTGTTACCCTTGATGTACCCCTACCCCTGAGGAGGGTAGGGGGGTTACCCCTCTGGGGGGGAAGGGTACAGTAAAGGTAGTGGGTCTCAATGTTTATTCTTATTCACCTCTTATTTCACCTCACCCTGTACTCTTGCCTGTACTTGTACGCTTAAAACGGATTACATAATCAAGTTCAACTTGCCCACTGTGTACTGCAAAAGGTGCTGTTAACTCCTCTGTGGTAGGAGTCAACAAACAAATATATTTGCACTATTCTAAAATTATATACAAGACTATCTAAGAACAACATCCGCACAGCACCAGTCCATGGGTCTACTACGACGACCAAGGTGACGACTGGGATGGCCTGGTGTCACGTGCGGAGCACGTGTCATGGCCAGTGGTATCACCAAGCCAATGAAAGTACGATTTGGGTTGCCTGTGAAGGCTGAAGACCCCCCTGAAGTACGGTTCACTGAAGAAGAAGACGAAGAGTCTCTGAGGTTGGACGAAGATGAGACATACGAGGTCGCGTGAATGTTGAGTACAGATGATCATTTCATTGTGGACAACAACACTGGTGACGTTATCCGTCTAGGCATGATGAAGTCTGAGTCACATGATTAATCATGTGATCAGAAACCCCCAGATCCCCCAGGTCAAGGGAAGCGGGTCTAAAGGATAAGTCATGGGGGAACGGTTTCCTCAGGTCAAGACATAATTCCTGAGAGGGTTTAGTCAGATGCGGAATTCCTGACTTGTTGGATGTGGCATTCCCAACTGTTGAAGGTCTAGGCTTTGTCCTGTTTGGGTTCTTTCTGATTGGAACATTCTGATGTTGCCTGATGGCTGTACTTATGATGCGCTGATGTTGCGCTGGACGATTATTGGCTGATAGTAAGTCATGTGGAGTGTTATCTCTGACTCGTGATGGGCCTTCTGCCTCATGTACTGTATGGGTTATCCCTGTTGGTTGATTGGTTACTGTATGCCTGGGTCGTTATCCCTGATGGCTGATTGGACGATACGATATGGTACGATGCCTGTTCATAGTTGGGACTCAGTTTAGGAGTCAGCCCTGTAGTGTATATAAGGTGCTCTGTCTTGATAGACAAGACCTTATCTTCGTTGTCTTGAGATCTACCTTGAGTACAATTGAAGTGTTGGCTAGTTTGCCTGTTCCTCTCATCTTGTTGATCCTTGTGTGGTCTGTCCTCTCATCTCTTGAAGATCCCTGTTGTATTCCTTCAATCTAAGGCGAAGTCCTTGTCGTTTGGTTCATCATTCAAGTTTGGCCATAGTTATTCAACTGCTGTTTGCCCGTTATTGGATCAAGGTCTACAAGAGTTCCAAGTCGGAACAACATTTGGTAGAAACGTTACACCTGGGACGCATGACACATGACAACTCAGAATCTGAAGGCGACACGACAATCACAATAACAGTGACAATCACAACATCTGCAACAACCACTGCAATGACTACAACCCACAACGTTACATGGATGACAACCACCGTGATGGCAACTGCAACAACTCGGACAACGATGGCCACAACGTGAGGGCAATGACCCAGCCAACAATGCCATGACTGTGGCAAGTTCAACTTTCGAATGGGTGATGACAGACAGCAAAAATCACTGCAATGGCAACAACAGTGAGCAATGACAACGAAGGCTCCAATTCAGACGACCATGACAACAACCATGACCATGACTGTGATGAATTGCCGACAATGGGCCACAAAACCACGACAACGCTGACCCTCCGAGTCAGCAATTGCGATGATGGGCAGCAGTGGCATGGCAGGGCAGTGCAGTGCTTAGTGCTGTTAAACTGTAGTCCTACTTGTACAAGATTTGGTAGTATTACAAGTACTAGACCTAGTTCAAATATATTCAATGAGTGTGTACCCCCGGATCATACCCAGGGGTATATATTACCCTCACACCTGTCACTAACCCTTACCCATAGCGGCAGTAAACCTGTACCCTGTGGCATGGGTTGTGTATTTGGGGGGTACAGGTAAGGGTACAGGATTTTTACCCGGGGGTTACCCCTGATAATCACTAGCAGGCAGCAGCAAATATTGAGCATGTTTTGAGAACAAACTGATGGCAGCAACTCCAGCAAGTGGGAAGTTTAGGGGGGAAAGTGGTCATTTGTCTGAATCACTGTCAAATGATTGAGGCATGTTTCAATAAAAAAAATGAGTGTTGGGTAACGAAAGTGGGTTGGAAACAATGAGCGATGCAGTGATGGGCAATGTGAATGATGTGGGGGAAGGAAGGAATGGGGTAACCATTAGGGCAGATGTGAGTGGAAATGACTGCACTGGTGACATTTGATCTTGCATGGTCTTTGCATGCACCGGGCTTATGGCACCAAAACAGCTGGAAATGTATGATTTCCCAGGTAACTGGTATACAGTAATGGACAGTCAGTCAACATAAGTAAGCAACAAGGTCCATCCTACAATAAATGGTGTTCTGTTCCATCAGAAGTGGGCACCCTCTACATTGGGCTGACAGACAACTCACAAGTGATAATCCAAGCATATTAATGTATGCTGGCACATGACTGGAAATTCAAAATATTAAGACAGCATGCATGCACTAACTTAGCACAAAATGTGGTACAAGTGACTTCCGTGAAGCTATTCACCAAGAATACATTAGCCAAGTCAAGCACTGTACTACTCTTCCACTCCTGTGGGGCAACTGGTCCAAACTTGGGAATGAGGTGGACACTCCTCTGGATATTCACAAGAGGGATGATACTGCACATCCTTCTGCTGTCTCTATTCCTCTGGGGTGTGATCTTGAATAGCAGGTTGTCTGGGTCTGGGTTTTGAGAGAAGGCTGTGTCCATTCGATGCACACAAGATGTTTGGGGTTATTGTCTTCTATTCTAAACAGCATCCAGACTCCGGAGTGACTTTTCAGGAAGGCAAAATACAATGTGTATGCAACCGATACAATAACCTGTTGCAATCTGGGTTTTTGTGATGGCCACATCTTCTTTGTGAAAAGACTTACCATTTACCCCTGTATCACCCCCAGTCACTTCGTTAATGATAGCTGTGTCAAATCAAGCAGGAATAGCATGGTCATAAGTGTCTGACCTATGAGGGTAGGCATGAATTGAGTCAACAGTCTGAGTTCAACCAGTGTAGAACTCCATGCATCAATACTTGATTTTCTGACAGACTGGAAGATGTCAAAATGAAAAGCCAATGTCCCAAAGACTGTGCTCAACCTGGGCTGTTGTCAGATGTGGCGAGTTAGTTCTTACAACATAGCACTGCAATGCCACTCAAAAGTGCTCAGCACCATAGTCAGTCTCAATTGTCTTGAGAGAAACCTTCAAATTCAAGGGAGTGTTGGACATATGCAAATAACAGTCGAGTTTGAGCCCAGGTGGTAGCCATTCATGAGGAGCAGCCATAATGGGAGGTGACCCTTCGAGCTGCCATCCTACCACATGTTCATGCCTATGGATCTTCTCTTTCCGCTCTACATAGTTGGTCATTTGACCACCCTTGTCCTTTTTGTTGGTAGCATTGAAGGCGTCCTTGGTGAGATCAATGTGAAGCCGCTCTGTAGTTTTGGTGTTGAAATTGTCCATAGTGCCGTAAAGGAGCCCATGTTGCACATATTGTACAAAGTAATTGATAGAACCCACCTGCAAAGTGGCGGTATGTCTCGGGAAAGCCCACATGGGCCCATGAGGGAAATATAGTGCAAAGTCACAGATGGGCCCATACAGCCTTTTGGCCCACATTGTTACCAATGGTAATGAATGGGCCCAAAGCTGCACAAGAAATATTCTGCTGATGAATTCAAATGGGCCCAACACCCCTCATGAGATATGTGGCCAAAAGTCTCATATGGGCCCAAGGTGGTTCATGAGTGCAGAGAGACCAATACTCTCCAGTGGGCCCAGCCCCACTCATGGAACATGTTGTTGATGGTCTTAAATGGGCCCAACATTGCTCGGTAGGTATGCAGCTGATGGCCTCAAATGGGCCCAATACCACTCATGCAATATGTGACCAAAAGTCTCACATGGGCCCAAGGCAGATAATGAGTACAGAGACCAATACTCTCCAATGGGCTGAGTGCTGCTGATGGGACATGCTACCAATGGTCTTGAATGGGCCCAATGCTGCTCAGTAGGTATGCTGCCAATGGCCTCAAATGGGCCCAATACCACTCATGTGATAATCGGCCGAAAGTCTCACATGGGCCCAAGGCAGATAATGAGTACAGAGACCAATACTCTCCAATGGGCCAAGCACTGCTCATGGGACATGCTACCAATGGTCTTGAATGGGCCCAGTATTTCTCATGAGTGGTATTACCGATGATCTTGAATGTGCCCATGCTGTTCAGTAGATATGCTGCTGATGGCCTCCAATGGGCCCAGTACCACTTGTGTGATATGTGGCTGAAAGTCTCACATGGGCCCAAGGCTGTTCATGAGCACAGAGACCTATACTCTCCAATGGGCCCAGCCCTGCTCATTAGACAGGCTGCTGATGGTCTTGAATAGGCCCAACACTGCTCACGAGGTATGCTGCTGATGGCCTCAAATGGGCCCACTATTTCTCATGAGGGATATTGCTAATAGTATTGAATGAGCCCAACGCTGCTCAAGATGTATGCTGCCAATAGCCTCAAATGGGCCCTACACTGCTCATGAGATATGTGGCCAAAAGTCTCACATTGGCCCAAGGCTGTTCATGAGTACAGAGACTGATACTCTCCATTGAGTCTCCAATGGGCCCAGCCCTGCTCATGAAATATGCTGCCAATGGCTTTGAATGGGCCCAGTAATTCTCATGAGGGATATTACCAATGGTCTTGAATGGGCCCAATGCTGCTCATGAGGTGTGCTGCCAATGGCCCCAAATGGGCCCATTATTTTTCAGAAGGGATATTACAGAGGGTGTTGAATTGGCCCAACACTGCTCACGAGGTATGCTGCCAATGTTGCTGATGGTCTTGAACAGGCCCAGTATTTTCCATGAGGGATATTACCTATGCTGTCGAATGGGCCCAATGCCACTCATTGGACATGCTGCTGATGGTCTTGAATGGGCCCAGTATTTCCCATGAAGGATATTACCAATATTGTTGAATGGGCCCAGTGCCACTCATGGGACATGCTGCCGATCATCTTGAATAGGTCCAGTGCTGCTCATAGTACAGGCTGCCGATCATCTTGAATGATCCCAACATTACTCATGAGAACAGCAACCGACACTCTCAAATGGGCCCAAGCTTTTAACAATTCAATGCACTTTTAGCATTTCGAAAAACTGGATTTAGAATTGATGCAAATTGTTTATATTTGGCACTATTTGTAGAGATGTAAGGTGAACTGTCTACCGAACATCATTTCGTTGCAGGTGGCCATGCTGGCTCCCCTACACCATGCTGTTCAATGTGACAGAACGTTTGCCAAAATTCTCAGCAAGAATGTCTGCAATGATAAACTTCTGCTGCTCAGTATTTGAGCATGAGCGTCAGCAATGCATAACATATAGAACAATCAGTTAAGACTTACCAGAAGATGTTTGTTGACTGCAAAATGGGTGGTAATGATGCCATATTTGAGAGATGCTATGAGTGAGAGAGGGGGAACCTTAAGAAGCAGACGATGAGAAGTAAAAAGATATAAACAATCATAATCCAAGCACTGTATTCTATTGTCCCACCCCATACCATCTAAATCCAACCCTCCATTAAGTCCTTTTTGTATACATGGTGTGTCCTGATGTGCATTCCATTCCCTTGCAAGAAGTTGACGGTAAGGTGACCGCCGCTGGCTTCGCTGGGACTCTCCCCATGCCAGCCAGTTGTTCTACAAGGTTTCAGTATTGGGCACACATTAAAGGGAGCATAGAGATGTACTTTACCCTGGCGATCTTGGCACCACAACATTCCAAGCCCCTCCTTGCATAGTGCAAGAATATGCGATTTGTTGCCTCCACTTGTTCATGGAGTTGCCTCGCCCAGAGCGTGCCCCAAATAATATGGTGAAGCGGCATTGCAGTGATGAGTGAATAGAGTGTGAGTGAGTGGTGTGGGTGGTGGGTGAGGGAGAAAGTAAAGGGATGAGCAATACGTGGGTGGGTTGGATAACAGTGTGAGGTGAGAGATGCACAAATGTTTGAACTTGTTTGTCAGTTTCTCACACGACTTGAAGGCCATGCCATACCTAAAAAATGAGCCAGTGGAATCTCTCTGTTTTCAAACTCGTCACCTGGCTTCTGATGAAGCTGCTGAGGCATCTTTGACACTGCCAGGAGCCCAAATTTTGACGAACAAATACACACTGGCACTATGAAAAACGAAATACATGCTGGCATGTTCATTCTCCCTTGTCATGAGGGACAGCAGCCAGCAAGGTAAACTTGAAGAATGGTGAGGAATATCATAGGAGACAAGTTGGAAAGACCTCACACCTGTTGCCATTCTCTCTATCAAACTAGTCATCTGGCTTCCAATGAAGTTGCCAAGGTATCTTCCACACAGCCGGGGGCATGAATTTCAATGAACAAATACAGAGACAAGATTGACCAGCAGCTGGTAGATGACAAGGACAAAGCAAGACCAAGGGTTGGAAGGGCTTGATGGTGACACCAGGATGGAGATGGGCAACAGCCAATTCACCCAACACAGCCAGACAACAAGTCAAAGATGCCTGAGATGGAACACATGCAGGAAGAAATGAATAAGCCTCATCAGGAAACCAACAAAGTTTTCAGGTTTTTCTGGGTTTTTTCCGAAACCACCCTAAATGTTATTCATTTATTTCAATATTTTCAGTCCATATAGCCTTTGTGGGAAACATCACATACTTGACTGGTCCCCTATGGATCTAGCTGGGTTCGTTGAATAGCTGAAGCCAAAAAAAATAATCTTGGGAAGCTGCCAAAGCTCAACAATGGGCCATTGCCACTCCTGATAACCTCAATTGGTAAAACCCATCTGAGATGTTCAAATGAGAAGATGTATATTATGTGTTGGCCTATGAATAGAGCTTCTGAAATTGTCAGATGGGGAAAGTGCTATTGATCATCAAAGCTGCCAAAGTGCTTTGATCGCTAATGTTGCCCCTACCCTGCCGATGACCTCTGTCAGGCCAAGCATTGTTCATGTTCATGACTGACATGGCTGTCACAGTGTGCAATATGCATTTTGACACATGGCTATGATACTTTGAACATGTATGGAGTGCAAGTCTACCTTCTGATATCCTGCATTGCTCCATCATCCAAGTCACTGACAATTCTGTTGACCACTGCAATCAACTTAAGCCTGTCATCATAAAGTTGTTGAATTTCATTGTTGATGCGATGAAGTCTTTGCATTTCATTGTGTAACAACAGCGAGGTCACAAATACCGGGGTGAACCCATTATCTTGCATCTGAGCAGGGCAGATAGTTAGTATTTGCTATGCTAGCCAGTGGGTAATGCATCACACTAGTTCAGTATCATTTTCAAGAGCATCTTGATGTGATTGTAGGCTTGTTCCTGCCTGGTTTTCCTGCGTTTCCAGGGCATAAGGATGCAGAGGGCACTCTCCCCATTTCCAGACTGCGTCTGAAAAGTTAGAGTCATTGTAATTAGTGAACATGAGACTCACTACCTTCTGCCAAAGGGTTACCAGTTGGTTTATCAACCCTGGCATCCTCTTGCCTTGCCAAAGTCAGAGATGCAATACAATCAGAAAACAGAGACTCACTGCCTGCTGAAGGGCTCCCAGCTGACTCATCAACATCAGTGCACAGAGGTGTACCCATCCCTACGTCCTCTTCTTGTGCTGCCAAGGGGTTATAAACTTGCTCTCCAGGCTTGGCAGCCTGAGGAAAAGTTCCTGGCAGCAGCAGCGCATCTATTCCAAGTGTTACATCCAGTGGCAGTGCAAGGTCTGTTCCCTCACCTTGTGATCCATGAAAGGGCACTGCAGTCATGCCAAAGTCATCCAGACCTTCCGGGAGGAGAGTTGAATCCATGCCATAGCTGCATTTACTTTGAGGCAAAGGAGATTTGTCCCCATCAAAGTTGTCCTTGTCTGATGATGGGTTTGCATCCATTTGACTGTCGGTTTGATCTTCTGGCGGGTGCGGTTGGGCAACATCTGATAAGATCTCCATATTCATGCCATAGCTGCATTGGTTTCCCACAAGCTCTTGGCAGCCACGGATGTAACGTTTCCACTGAACGTTGATCCAACTTGGATCCGATGGGGTCTTCCTTGCTTCAACACTGAGCAAAGCACACGGCTTCTGAACTCAGGAACGACTTGTAAAGGGAAAATGACCAATAAGGTCCCCTAAGACTGCCTAGCTTGAGGTACATTTCAAGGTGGCAACGCCTAACAATGAAGTTGGCAATAAGAAGAGAATAGTCACACTGAACAATGACTCTGCTTCAAGACTGTCTGAGATTCCTGAGAAGAATACAGGTGGATATCAAGACAACTAAGCTAGCGAACTATAGCACAGCTCATATAGTATATATAGTACTCAGATACAACCATAAAGGTAATAGTCCATCAAGCCATCAAGGCGACACATATGATATGAGTAATACAATGTTCCATCAATAAGCCATGAATAAGGCATCAATAAGCCATAAGTAAGCGTCCTCACTAATGAGTGACTGAGCACCTCCAACCAGTGAGTAAGCAACTGTGAGGCATCAATAAGCCCACCTCATCACATAAGTAAGCGATCACCGATCATAAGTAAGCGAACAGTAAGAAACTGTCATCCACATCAGTAATTAGCCATGCGTCAGTAAGCAATGGCCTTGGCGCTAACACAGGCGCTCCCTGGACTAATCCATCTTGAACACTTCCCGAAAGGGGATCAAACCCGGCCTGTTGGAGTACGTCCCAACATCAAGCCACGGCCCGCTGGAACTGTCCAACATCAAGCCGCTGGTCTTACACCACACAATCGCTGTTTGTCGTCACTGGTCGTCTTCAGGACACAACTGTCTTCCGCCAATTCCGCTGGCTACCTTCGTGTCGGAGTCCCCTGACTTATGGGTTAGGTCAGATACGTACTGTGACCCAGGACTAGTCTTCCATCCTCTAAGTCCCGTGACTTATACTTTAGACCAGCTCCATGGTCTGGGACTGTCCCGTGACCGTGTCACGTGACCTTCATTCGTCCTGTTACAACTTTCCGGCCAGCATCTGGGGAGTTACCATGAGTAACCATATTACTCACAAGCTGGCAGACTCTGTACGCCTCTTCTTCTGAGAGGTAGCTTTCGTCTTCTGCCTGTACGAGTGCGCATACGGCTGCTTCTTCCTCGATGTCTTCTTGCGCACGTGATTCCCAGGTATGCTCCTCTGGATAATCATGGCAATTCTTCCAATGTTCGTGCAGACACTTGCGCTGCTTGCTGGCAGGTTGAGCGGATTGTAACAATGGAGAAACCATCTTCACTTTTGGGAGAAAGTGGGGTCTCCCTCCAGCCCCCTTTTTCTACTGGAGGAGGGTTCCCGAGCTGCCAACGGTTGATAGAGATTGAGAGGTGCAGCTTAGGAGGCATGGATGATGTTGGATGGAAGTGCGATGTTTTGATAAGAGTAGATATATTTATATATATAAATGGTGTGCAGGATCCCATTGCCATTTTCATGCCACTTGACATAAATTGGAAATTTGGTTATGCAGTGAGTGGACTTCAAGTTCAACTTTGTGCCACAAACTTGAAACACAGCCTCTTCACTTACACACAAACATGAATGTACTCCTTGCCTT
This sequence comes from Lactarius quietus, assembly GCA_015025155.1. Taxonomy (NCBI): domain Eukaryota; kingdom Fungi; phylum Basidiomycota; class Agaricomycetes; order Russulales; family Russulaceae; genus Lactarius; species Lactarius quietus. The sequence goes on along the minus strand of WITN01000273.1, from coordinate 30,345 downwards.
TGCATCCCGCATTGAAGCTGCTGTGGATAGCTACAGATCTGTGATGCCCATTATCAACAGAATGGAATGGGAGAGTTGCTTCAATGATGAGAGGGTAAGCGCACTCTATTTAATAGCCATATTCTAATCCCAATTTGAACTAGGTCAGAGCACTGTCAAACTTTCACTGCTTGATGGACAAGAATGGAGGCATCCCACCAGCGCTGCATTCCATGTTGGGAGCACTTTTCATTGTCTGTCACAACAGGGCCGATTTTTTGGAAATCAGAAGGAACCATGGTGATCTCCCCAAACTGTCATACTTCAATCGTCAGGACAAGTTCCCCAATGACATCTCAAGTCTATTGCCTCCAAAGGAGGAGCACTGGTGGGAGTTTCTTGGTAAGTAGTGATCAACTATCTCTTTCCCACTCTCACAATTGCACACAGCTGCTGAGGCTCGCAAACAGGCAAGGATACCCAACCCCTCACTTCCCGACCTCTCGCCGTCCAACCTGTCTCCATCCAACCTGTCTCCACCAAGCCCCTCACCTCCCAACCCTGCACCTCTCAACCCAGTGCTGCCCAACCCATCTCCGCTCAACCCCTCACCACTCAATCCATCTCCATGGAAAAAGAAACTTCCAAGGGTCAGGGTAACACTGCCACCAAATCCAAATGAGCAGAAGGGTTCAGATAGGAAGTTGACAAATTTGAGGACGACAACTATGTTTCAGTGAGTCACTAAACATTTCTTCCTTCTCAGCACTTCTCATGCATTTACAAGCACTCTGCAATTGCAGGGAGTTTGTCCACAGCTGGGGGGGATGCCACAAGAGGTACTGAGTTGAGAAAATGGAAGGGCACCTTGCTACCAGGGCAAGCAACTGTGAAGCGCCATGCTAGCACTTTGTGCGGGTGGCAGTCTGAATCTGCAGAAGATTTAGACGAGGCGGCAGCAGAATACAAGTTCAAGGTGAGCAGTTGTCCTTCTAGTCACCTCTAAGTTGACTAAACAATATTACAGTGTGATAGATGCATGAGGGCTGGCATTGACTGTGAGCCAGACCCTGTTTGCCCTTGTTGCCTGTGCGTCTCAAAGAAACTGCAGTGCAGCCTCATGCTGTGGAATGAGAAGACCAGTAGGGCTGACCAGAGCATGACTAAGGCTGAAGATATACTTGCATATTGAATCTGTCAGCTCAAAGGGGGTAAAGGCAAGAAGACAGCATGCAGGCCACCTCAGCAAAGGAAAGAGGCATCGGGATTGGCAGCATTGCTGTCGACAAGACTTTCGACCCTGGACCTGGAGAGTGGGTCATCATCTTCCCCTGCTGAGTCCCTTCTTGGCAGCATTTTGCCTGCCGCCACTACCCCTGCAGACTTGTTTATGGATGCCCCTCCCCTCCTAACAACATTTCAACGCCCAATGACCCCTCCAGCCCCCGATTTGCCTCTTCCCGTCACTCTGTCTACCTCCCTCATTAATTTTGCATCCACTTTCCCCACCATCTCTACTCCTGCCATTTCCTCCACTTCCACCTCTACCACACTCACTGTCAATCCTGCCACCACTTCATCTACCAGTAGTGACAACTCTCTCACAGCAGCCGCCACATTACTGGAGGTCACCCCTTTGCTGGCAGCTCAGCTATCAAGCCCTTCATATCTCAGGATGCTGGCAGTAGCACCCTCATTACATCACCATATCACACCTCAGGAACAAAGTGCATCGGTAATATTCATTGCATCATTGTCAAGCTTGGAAAACAGCCCTCATCAGCAGCACAATGACATGAACCTGGTTCCCAATGCTGACCTGTCCAATAGGAATAGCTTGCTGGAAAGGAGGATGGATGAGTTTGAGGAGTGGAGGCGCAAGGATGGGGAGGGGAAGCAGCAACTTGACAAAAGGTTGAGCACTGCAGGCTTCTGATGGATGTAGCTCCCACATACTATTTTACATTATTTTTCCTTCACAAATATAGAGCATTCAATCATATTCAAAGTATATTGCAACAATTTACACTTATGCAAGTGACATAAATGTAATGAGAAAGACAAGAGTTGAAATAGGTGAGATATTACCACAATTATCCAGTGTTTTACCATGGTATGCCAATTACTTCTAGTGTTTCGCTGCCTTCCTAGCAGATGTCCTGCTGCTTCCATTAGCAATGTCAATGTGCTATGCACACCACTCATCAGGCTTCCTTGACCCATTCTGCAAGCCATTGGGGACGGTTCAAGCACCTTAGCTTGAGCTGGACATTTGCCAAAGGCTGCCCAACTTTCTGATGCTTTTAGGGGCAGGCATCAGTAGCTGCACCATTATTCTTTTTATGCTTGCACAGCAACTCTTGGTTTTGTACAGTAGATGTCTAGGTAAGAGTTGTTAAGTTTCAAGGGGTGAAAAAAAAAGATTGCTTACTTTGTTATGGGGTCCCTCTTGCTCTGGAGATATGGATGCCAAGCCAGAGGCGCTAGGCACATGATCTGTAGAGGCACCTGCAGATTGATTTAAATGATTTTTAAGAGGGCATGGGCATGGGCTTGGGCTTGGGCATGGGCATGGGCATGGGCATGGGCATGGGCATGGGCATGGGCATGGGCATGGGCATGGGCATGGGCATGGGCATGGGCGTGGGTGTGGGCATGGGTGTGGGTGTGGGCATGGGCAAGAGGGTGAAAGGTTGTGTTACGTTCGACTGGACGTATCGACTCGACTTGAGTGGCGAGCGTGGAGTACCGATTGTGCGAGGGGTTCGTGTGTCAATGTTTGCATAGCGATTGCCAAACCTCCCCCGATGAGGGTCGTGGATATGGCAACGACAGTATGCGAGAGCGTAGGGTATTACCCTAGGCGGAGTAGTGAATATACGAGCGATGGAATGGATACGAAGTATCTCCAATCATCGTAGAGAAGAAGGTTGGAACTGACAAGTCGACTGGACTTGGATGCAGCCCGCAGGGTGTGACAGTATGAAGTCGATGAGATTCAAGAACTCAGACCTAAGGTCCTTGTTCGTTAGAAGTACATGTTAAATATGAATTGAGCTACGCCACTACTGAAAGCTGCGGTACTAGGATCGCCACCAATACTACTAGTACTTGTACTAGTATGATGTCATATGGAACCGCGCCGAACGAGACAGAAGGTGTTTAGTAAGTAATCAGGAGTCATGGGTACGAGAGGGCGCGCGGGGCATAAGAGGTACGAATAAAAATGTGAAAATGGTCCCACTGATAGTCTATGTGATACGGAAGACTGTGGCAAAGGTTCAGGCCAAACGGTCAACGTAGGTGACACGCGTGGCTAATCGTAACAGGTTGGGTGAATGTAGAACTTCATCCTCCCCATCTTCCTCTGTTGGCACTTCTTTGCATGCCTCGGCAGCTTTGGCAGACCTTTTGTTGCTGGTACAGGGGAAAGACTGAGGGTGAGGGTGCTTTATTCATTGTAGCAGGTCATGAGCATCTGCTGTAACCATGAGTTTTGAGTTGACTTACTTTGTTTGAGTTCCTGGCAGCATCTCCTCGGCCCTGTCTGCCAGGCACCTTCTTGGACGATCCCTCACCACCTCCTTGGGATGTTCCATGAAACACTTGTTCCTGGTTCTCCTGGGAATCTTGTAGAGTCCCTTCTGGTTGGTTCCTTGGTCCTACTGGACTGGAGGTATCATCATTTACTGAGACCTTCTTCCCACACTGATTGGCATTCACACCACTTTTGAACCAGAACAGGATCTCCCTGGCAGCTTGCCTCTGAGTCCAGTGCTTGAGGAGAGCATCAGCATCCTCAATGCAAATATGGTGGTATTGAGTGAGAGTGACACCATTCGGCAGATACTGGGGAAGAATGAAGTCATCCAGGGCCTCTGACAGTCTCACCCATGGGATTCTTCCCGTGCTGCCACCTGCTGTCACCTCTGGTGTTTGTTTAGGAGATCATTTCCCCTTAATAATTAAACTGCTGTTCACTCACTGTACAACTGGGTCATGAACTTTCCGATGAGCAACTTCTTGTATGCATGTCCCTCCTGATTGATTGCTTCCCAGCTTGGCAGCATCAGATACCCATGTCTATTCATTGGCAGCTTGATATTTTTGGGATTCTCATTGTTTTTTCCATTGTCTTGACCACCATTTCTAGGTTGTACCCCTAGGAAGTGTGTTGCATCAGCATATTATCTTAAAGCGAAATCAAAGCTAACCAAGTGACTCAGCAGTCCATTTTGAGTAGTTGTCAACTAATGGGTCACTCTGCCACCATTTATGGAATTTTTTGAATGATGTCACTCCCATCTCATCATTGATATCATAGCTATGATGATGCTTTAGAATTTAAACAGGATATGAGTCTATTATGTACAGCATGACCGTGGGTTCACCATCAGCATCACAGTAGCCTGGCAAAACAATGACCCACACTCCAAACTGGTGGTACATGGTCACAGAAAAATCTTGAAGTGTGCTTTGTCCATATTTCTCCATTAACCTTGGTTTGTAAGATTTTGTCACTTTTCATCAGGTAGAATTACAAATATGCACCTACTGCTTCTGCTGCTGAGGTGGCAGCTTATGCTCCGTCCATTTCTTTGCCTCTGCTCAGTACTTCACTTGCATTTCTTCATCCAATTGGTCATTGATTGTCTTGATGGCTCTTTTGTAACAGCCAAGGTAGGCTGGCGACCCTGCCTTAGCACCGGACATTTTGGCAGCCAGCTTGTCCATTTCCTCCTGGTGGAAATCAATGACAATGTCGGTGTATGTCCATATTTTATGGAAGTTGGGTGTCTCCTTATCCTGTCTGTGCCTACTATGAAGATGTCTGCAGACAAGCTACACAAGCATGAGAGAGGGAAAATGTAGCTAAGAATATGCATACCTTCTCAATGATCTCTCTGTCGAAGTCTACATCCTGCATCCAAGTTCTTTCAATTTGCGCAACAGAATCTTGGATAATGCTTAAGCGGGTCTCTGGGTCAGCAGTTCTGAATTCGCCAAGTTGTCTCTGCAGACTGCTGACTTGCTTGTCTGTCAGAAAAATATCTTCCCTTAAATATACAGTGAGTTCAATAGATGGCATAAGCACATATAAAGAGCTTATGCACCTTTCTTCACCCACGATTTCTCTGTCTTCATTGTAGGCCTCACCTCCAGTGGCGCCTCCATCAGCAACCTCACATGGCATGGCATCTTCATCAGCAGGTGGGTAGTCATCATCAGCAGCCTCACTTGGCATGTAGTCTTCATCGGCAGCCTCCTCACCATCATTAGCCTTATTCCTTTTGGCAGCAAGTTTGGCAGCAAGAGCCTTCTTTTTGGTAGCATGTTTGGCAGCAAGAGTGTGAGCTCTGGCACGACCCTCAGCCATTGTCTGTTCATGACCAGACATGAGTAAACACTGGTCAGAATGTGAGTCTGTGTCATCTTCCTCCATATACTCAGGATAATCTGAGTCATTGGAAGGATAATCCAAGTCATTGGGATAGTCCAAGCCTTTGGAAGAGTGAATCGACCAATCAGAACCCAAAAGGTCAGAAAGGCCATGCATGGCAGCTTTCTTAGCTTTCTTCTTACTGGGAGCCATTGTCTTGCTGAGAAAGAGGGCAATAGAGGGGTGGTATTCTCAAGGCGGAGAGACACAGAGGGGCAAAAGAGTATTTTGGCAGCTGTATTTGTGGACACATATGTTATATGCACATCCTGACATGGGTTTCACCAATACATTAGCCCAAACTTGTCAGCCATGGGCAGTGGAAATGTTTGTCACATGCCACTTTGGTGTGTTTGTTTTTCAGCAGCTATAACCCATCCATATGTTATGTGCAATACCCTTGACACTTATAAATGGACAATATTCATGCCCCTCTGACTCGCACACTCGCTCCCCTGAGTCTTTCCAATCTCTGTGCTGAATATCTCCAAGACCAGTTCCAATTCAGGCTAAATGTGCGCTCATCTGATGCAAATACTGTTGCTATGACATCAGAACTACTGTGTAACGTTTTGACCCAACGCTACCTTCAGTACCATCTTGACCACCAGTACTGGAACGTGTGACGTTGACGAGAGACGACGCTACTCTGAATGACGCCTGGAATAGCCGAATGACAACAAGTGAGAGCCAAATAATGAGGCCTCAATAGATAAGTCCACAAAGGGACAACAAGACAAGCACACTGGAAAGGAGTGGACAGCTATGCATTAACAGGGACCAACCATGCTATTCGTGAGGTGGTATGAGAATGTAAAGCTAAGGGCTGTACTGCCCAAAGCTGCTACCTATATACTGCTCAGGAGCTGGCTTTCAAGCTGAGCTCCTGGCGAACCCTAAGACATGAGAGATAAGCATACGGCTTATCCTCCAATAGTATCAGTCCATCAATGATGCGCCACGGCCCCACAACACAAGGCGAACAGCCATAAGGGCCATCAGGGATAAGGAGTCACTATGACTCACCCAAGCAGAGATATACTCAATGTGGCTAGTCCATCAGAAATATCCATCAGAACCCTCAGATAAGGGCCTGGAACGACCTCGGCTTCTGATAAGCCAGCATGGGCATAAGCCCGACCCGGTCACATGACTGGAACTTGCATCAGTCACGTGAAACCCGAACATATTCTTATCACGCGATGTCTCACGGCACAATATTCTTTGCTTGCCTTCGCAGGCAGCGCGCACCCTTCACGTGCGCCAAATGTCACATGACCGCGATGGCACATACGTGACATACTGCCCTTGATGCTGCCAGTGCCTTTAACTTCGGAGTTGGATCACATTGCAGTCACACTTGTGGATGCATTCCCAAACCGCAGTGAGCATATAGATGGGATGCCTTCAGCATCATATCCTGATGCAGTGAGCAGTAGAGATAGACTGGGATGTGACATGCTATGCAGATAAGCTTCCGAGAAAGCCAGTAAATTCAGGAACAAAAGATGCACGGACTACCAAGACCAGTCTCAGGAAAAGGTATCCTCCACTGAATGGCTTGGCTGCCAAAGTACCCATTTCAAGACCTTGCATTGTTGTTGACACGCACAGAGTTATATTGGCATGGTATCTTCCCAGGATCTTGAGGGATTCTTGGCAGGTAAGCTCAGTCACCCTGTCCAATCGCAGGATGAATATAATTCATATCAGAGAGAAATGACAGCAGCAATGGAGAAGTTGCATCTGTTACTGAGAAAACACCAAGGGAATGGCTCATGGCATAATAATCCTGAAATTTATTGTTCAAAAACAATGGATGTCTGGGGTTCACTCAACATATCACCTGCATGGTTCCAACAAGTGCATGAGGTAAGTGGTTTCAAAATAAAATTTCATCATCAGTAGCTGATTTGCAATGAAGACCATGCAGGATTGGCCTGAAGCTGCCACTATTTTCAGAAAGCCCACTGCCTTGGAATGGCTAGATGCCATCTCCCAATCAAACTCAATATTGAGTGCAATCCTGGCTGTCATACATCTGCCACTTCACAAGGCAGGTCAGGAGACCTTCAACCAACTGAGGCAGCACACCAATATCCAGCCTCAGGATGTCCTTTGCCAGTGGACTTCCATCTTCAATGGTGTTGCTGTTATTTGCAACCACCTAACACCACCACACTGGGATGGCAATTCCAGAAGACAGTGGTATGATCTACTGGTGACACTGGGGTGCTACCAAAATTGCAATCTGGAGCTACCAGGACTTGGACTTTCATTGGAGTATGGCCCTGGTACTGTAGTTGGCCTACTAGGAGCAAAACTGGAGCATGAAGTGCCCAGCTTTGCAAGAGAAAGAGTATGCTATGCATACTTCATGAGGGATAACATTCATGAGCGGGCTAAGGTTTCAGGGCATTCTTGGATGACAACAGGTCACTATTGGCAGGGCAGAGGCAATACTTAATTCTTTGTAGACTACTTTCCTCTACAAAGCCTGTCCTCTACATTATTCAAGACATTACTGGCAATGGAAATAAGTAAGATGGCTCATTGAAGGAAGTACAAGGCTTCAGCCCTCATACATAACCTTGATGCTTCATAAAGTCATATATACATATTGTTTTTGTTCAGAATCTAACCAAATATTTCATGCATGCACATCTTCAAAGAAATTGAATGATAGTCCATGTTCACAGGTACAATATTTACTCATCCTTTCCAGAATTCCTTTCCATTGCAGGGAATGGGTCGCAAGAAATGCATGATTTTTTTGGGGCATGCCAACTGCAGTAGATTCATGGTTTTGCTAACTTTTTTGCTGGTTCAATGTTGAATAGATGGGTCATTGAGTTGTTTTTTTTGTAGCTCACCCATTATTTCTGTCACGAACCTATACCTTGGCCCATGACAAACCCATGAACCTCAAGAGTGTGCAAGGGAATGCGCACACAAACCCAGGAAAACGAAGTATTGGTCTAGTGGAACTAGCCAAGACGATGTGCGTGAAAGGATTGGATAATCCTTACCTTCCTATTCAAGAAAGGACCAGTCTGGAACTGGGACTTACCAAGCAAAAGGTCAGATGACCTCACATGACTTGTTTGTTGATCAATCAACAAAAGATCGTTGATTGATAAACAAAGTCCGTTGATCGGTAAACGAAGATTGTTGATCAATCACCTGATGAGCGGAGCTTGTCAGGGATTAATGCTATTGGATGATATACTTAGAAACCTTCCAGCACATTCTGTGCTATCTTTAGAATCCTTCTAGAGTATTCCATGGGCCCACCCGTGGATCGGAGTTGGGCCTCCCCTAAAGTATGCACAGACCATGTATTCAGGTATATAAGCTGGAGCAATGTAACAGACAGTCCCTCAGACTGTCCACTTGCGACATCCCCACTTGTACCATTCCCTGTTACTGAGCAGCTTCCCACCATTGGGTTGTTCCTCATCCTTGTCTTGCTACTTGTGGTCCATTGTCTTCTATCCTTGTTCTACTCCCTTGTTGGTTCGACACCAGCCACCCTGTTCCTTGTGATCCTTGGTCTCTCTGTTGCATATAAACAGTGAGACACTCATCACAATTTCTACACGGCGATAGCACCAAGTGTTTTTGGTTGAGCCAAGTCAAGCAATTCATAAGTATGATGCACACCCATCCTGCACTTCTAGATACCATAGAACCATACTTCGTATCTCATTCTGTCTGTGCAAGCCACTTCCCTTGTTTTTGTGGTGAAGTCAGACTGTGTATTTCGTCTGTAGCCATCTTGCCAAGGCTCCTGAGATGCTGATTGGTCCAGCAGCAGCACTGCCAAATCGGACCATCAAACACCTTAATTCCACTTATGGTAGATTCCAATAGAACTGCACAGAGGATTCCTTTTTCGGCAACCACCACCACAGAGACGCATCACCACAACTCGCTGGCAGTGGAAGTACAAATACTCTTACATTTTCACAACTTCTTCACCCATAAAAACATAGTATATAAAAACCACACCAGTGAGCAATCATGGTAGAATGAGTGCAAGAGGGCCCAGCCAAGCTGGCTCCTCAGGGCAGCCCCGCTGACAATGAACTGTGTCACCAGGTCAGCCTCCAGGGCATCCACAGCTACACCCATGGAGGGTAAAAGCCAAAGCCCAAGCACAAAGAAGGGCAAACTGGCAACTGCAGGTGAGCAGGCAAGAAAAATACTTGCTGACAAAAAATGCACCGCAGAGGATGCACAAGCCATGCCAGCAGCTTTGTTCAACATATTCAAAAGAATATTGGAAAGGTACAATACCTCAATCCTGGCAGATCTTTACGAAACGCTGCAGGTGTATGCTCTGTTACTGCAAGAAAATGCTAACGGTGAGCAAATCACTAAGAAGGCAATAGATGCTATAGCACAATGGGTGGAAGACAGGATGGAGGCATCTGTGGAGAAGAGCCTCAGAAAGATGAGTACAGTGGTCGAAAGCCTCATAGCTAACCAGAAGGAGTTGCAGGGTTTGACCACCACTGTAACGTTTTGACCCAATGCTACCTTCAATACCGTCTTGACCACCAGTACTGGAACACGTGACGTCGATGAGAGACGATGCTAGCTGGAATGACGCCTCAACTAGCCAAATGACAACAAGTGAGAGAAGAATAATGATCTCTTAATAGATAAGTCCACAAAGGGACAACAAGACAAGCACACAGGAAAGGAGTGGACAGCAATGCATTAACAGGGACCAACCATGCTAGTCGTGAGGTGGTATGAGAATGTAAAGCTAAGGACTCTACCGTCCTCAGCCACAACCTATATACTGCTCAGGAGCTGGCTTTCAAGCTGAGCTCCTGGCCAAACCCTAAGACATGAGAGATAAGCATACGGCTTATCCTCCAATAACATTAGTCCATCAATGATGTGCCACGGCCCCACAACACAAGGCGAACAGCCATAAGGGCCATCAGGGATAAGAGTCACAATGACTCACCCAATCAGAGATATACTCAATGTGGCTAGTCCATCAGAAATATCCATCAGAACCCTCAGATAAGGGCCTGGAACGACCTCGGCTTCTGATAAGCCAGCATGGGCATAAGCCCGACCCGGTCACATGACTGGAACTCGCATCAGTCACGTGAAACCCAAACATATTCTTATCATGCGATGTCTCGCGGCACGATATTCTTTGCTTGCCTTCACAGGCAGCGCACACCCTTGCACGTGTGCCGAATGTCACATGACCGCGATGGCACATACGTGACAACCACTCTCAAAGGCACCACCAAGACACTCCAGAAAATCGTGCAAGAGATAGGAAATAGTGTGAGGGAAGCCACAGCTACCTCAAACCAGCTCTCTAAGACAGCTGCAACGTATAAGGAAGCCCTCCTTTCCATGAACAACCAGAATCCACCAGCAACTGCAGGGATGGCAACTAGAAGCCAGGAAGACCCAGGATTGACCAGGGATCTAGACTGAAAGCAGCAACAGTTGCTCCTCAAGTTCAGCAAGAAATTCACAGAGAGTAAGAGCACATCAAAACTCAAGGAGAAGATTGACACTGCGCTAGGCAATATTACCACACCACTGCCAGAGGGCACAAAAGTGAAGGAGATCAACAAATTGAGGAATGGAGGTTTGGTCATACAGCTAATGACAAAAGAAGCAGTGACCTGGCTTCGGGATCCAATCAACGAAGCAGCCTTCACATGTAAGTTAGAAGCTAATGCATACATTAAGGACAGGGCATACCCAATCCTGATACCAAGAGTCCCTCTCTCTTTCGACCCAGACAACCAGGAGCACCTGCGTGAAGTCAAAAGCATCAATGACCTCCCTCCCAAGACCATAAGTAAAGCTCAGTGGATCAAGCCAGCATACAGGAGAAGTTCAAATCAGAAATTCACCTATGCAACTATCTCACTCTCATCAGCCACAGAAGCTAACAGACTCATTAGAGATGGGATGTATATTTGCAGTTCAAGAACCTTGCCCAAGAGGTTGAAGTACAAGCCGAAGCAATGCATGAAATGCAGGAAGTGGGGACACTATGCATCCGATTGTCAAGCTACGGTCAATACCTGCAGTACATGTGGGGGAGATCACATGACAAAAGACTGTACTGAGCCAAACAAAAGATTCTGTGTAGCATGTCACTCAGAGGAACATGCTAGCTGGGACAGGAGCTGCCCAGAATTCCAGAGGAAGAGCACACATTTTGATGAACTCCACCCAGAGAATGCACTCAAGTATTTCCCAACAGATGAGGACTGGACTCTTAATGCCAGATCAGAAAGGATTCCAATGGAGAACAGGTTTCCAGACAAATACTCAGTAGGGTTGCCACAGATGCAAAAGTAGACAGGACCCCGATCCAATGGGGCACCCAGCTGCAGACAAAAGAAATGAACAGCAGGTAAAGAAGCAGGGACTCAAGGCACGCTCGACAATTATGTAGTGCTGCAAGCCCCAGCCAAACAAACCTGTTCAAATGGCAGTGAGCAACAAAATGCAAATGAAGACATGGAAGCCAATTCACTCATCCGAGCTGCTCTATGGAATGAATAGGTAACAATGGAGGTATGCGACATGAACTCACAATCTGGCAGCAAAATTTAAATAAATCGCTCATGGGACAACACAACTTAATTAGCAGCAGTAAGCTAGTATATGTGGGAATTGACATTGTTGCCCTACAGGAGCCATCTATCAACTTCTTAGGAAGAACAACAGCATCCAGGGACTGGTTTCCCCTATATCCATTGACACATGAAAAGGACCAGAAGAAGATTCAAGCAGTCACACTCATAAGCAGCAAACTGCCCACAGAAAGCTGGGAAAAGCTCAAATTCCCATCAGGGGATGTAGTGACAATCAAAATATCAGGAAACTGGGGACAGATAGTAATATTCAATATATATAATGACTGCTCAAATGACCTCACAATCCATAAGCTGACTAAATAGCAGGCTCTGGCACTGGGGGTGCCCACACACATCCACAATGTCATGAAGAAATGGTCCAGACTGGACCACATCTTTTTCTAACAGAACATACAATGGATAGAATTCTCATCTGCAAGGCACGAATTGGAGACAGGTTTGAATACTGACCACGTGCCAATAGTGACCAAAATAGATGTGTCCCTGAACAGAGTGGAAGTGTCGATATCCAGTAACTTCAGAAATGTCAACTGGGAGGAGTTCCACAAAGCTCTGGAGGAACAAATGGCAGGTTTCGGGGTCCCAAAGAGACTTGTAAACCAGGACGAATTAGACCATGAGTGCAGCAGACTGACAAAGGCCATACAGACAGCAATCTCACAAATGGTGCCCACAACTGAAGTATGCCCACACTCAAAGCAATGGTAGACAAAGGAGCTCAAGGAGTTAATGAAACACTTCAAAAAACTAGGCAGGAAAGTGAGTAAGTATAGACATGCACCAGAGCATGCCATACATGCAGAGCTCAGGGAAGTACACAAACAATATGACAAAGCAATCAAGTACAACAAGCATCACTATTGGCAAGACTGGCTGAAAAGGGCCTCAGAGCCTGATCTATGGACCACTAACAAATACATTACAGCCCTGGCAACTGACAGCAGAAAGACCAGAATTCTGCCTCTGAGACAACAATGTGAAGGTACAGATGAAATCGCAAGTACAAACAGCAGCAAAAGTGAGATACTAGCAAAGGTATTCTTCCCAAGCAAACCAACAATGGACACACAATGCACAGAAGGGCAGATCTACCCAGACCTGATCTGTGTGATGCACAAAATAACAAGGGAACAAATCAGAAGGCAACTTAAACATCTCAAACCCTACAAAGCCCCGGGACTGGATAATATTCCAAACATAGTACTCACTCAGTGCATGGAGCTCCTCACTGACAGGTTACTATTCATTTACAGTGCAATATTGGAACACAGTTACTATTATGCACCATGGAAACAATTCACCACAGTTGTCATGATCACATTACGTGGCTATGATACAGACACACGTTTCTTTCTGGCCTTATTTTCTCATCTCTTATTCTCCTACCTACCCATCCCCTTGTTCTCTGTTTGACCCATACCTGAATGCTGCGCTAGTTCTTGTCTATTTAGTCTAGTACATACCTCAAGGCTGTGAGCCTGACTCATTCCTAGGACTGAGATACTAGTATACGTGACTCCGTCTGACTCATACTTATAGCCTGAGTAGTATATAAGTTGACCAGTATCACCTGTAGTACTCTAGCTTGTACTTCGCTCTTATCCTGACAATCTATTCCTCTCATCCTCTGTCACTTTCGGCTTCACGGCCTTGTCCTACTTCGAGTAACTCACTGACCTCCATTGAAACACAGTACCACTCTGACGCAAGTCGCGTTCACTAAGATCCCGTCAGGGATCTTGACAACAGTCATATTGAGGAAACCAGGTAAACCCTGATATGATGTTCCAAAAGCTTACCACCCAATAGCACTTCTGAACACTTTGGGGAAACTGCTAACAGCTATCATTGCAGAACAACTTACATACTATACAGAGAAATATGCTCTCCTCCCACCAATGCACTATGGCAGGAGGCCAGGAAGAACAACAATGGATGCACTCCACACACTGACATACACAATCAAAGACACGTGGAGGAAGAAACAAGTGGTCTCAGTCTTATTCTTGGACATAGAGGGCATCTTCCCAAATGCAGTCAATGAAAGGCTGATACATAACTTGAAGATGAGACAAGTGCTGACTAAAATAGTTGAGTTCATATACAACATGCTCAAAGGACAGTACACTGCTCTAAAATTTGATGGCTTCATCTCAGACAGAATTGCATTGGACAATGGCATAGGGCAGGGAGACCCCCTATCTATGGCATTATATCAGTACTATAATGCAGATCTAACTGACATCCCAGTCAGGGCAGAGGAGGTGGCAGCAGCATATGTGGATGATGCAATTTTGATTGCCACAGCAAGCGACTTCTTGCAAGCACATGAAATCCTAAAGGATATGATGACCAGACAAGGAGGCACAATAGAGTGGTCAAACAAGCATAACTCACACTTTGAGTTCAGCAAACTGGCACTAATTGACTTTGCACACAGGAACAGCAAAAAGCAACGTTGCTCCCTCAATCTGCCCAATGTGACAATAGAACTGTCTTTCAGCACCAAGTATCTGGGGGTATACATGGACCAGCACCTTAACTGGAACACACACATCACCCACACCATCAAAAAAGGTACTGTATGGAGCAGCCAGATCAAACAGGTAGCAGCCCCATCATGGGGCATAACACTGAAATATGCCCACAAAATGTATGCAAGTGTAGCGATCGCAAAAATACTGTATGCAGTGGATGTGTGGGGAACACCCAAGGAAGTAGAGTCACTGAAGGCCCACAGAAAAGGTACGAGTACTGCAGTCTCCAAATTAACTTCCACGCAGAGGGCGGGCACGTTAGCAATAACAGGCTGCCTGTGGACCACACCCACGGACCTCCTCGACTTGCATGCCAGTTTGTTGCCACTGCACCTGGAAATAGATAAACACTGTCATAGAGCAGCCACATGCATCGCAACCCTCCCTCCAGCCCACCCACTCCACAAGCCAGCCAAGAAATGTGCATCATGCAAAGCCAGGTGGCACCTTTCACCACTTCACAAGCTCATGAACACGTACATCACCCATCCAGAAGAGATAGAATCTATCAGACCTTCCCCACGCAACCCAGCATTGACACACAAAAGACCCTTCACCATCAGCATACCAAAAGACAAAGACATGTCAATTAGGGAGGATGAACAGGCAACAGAATGGGTCAAGGTATACACTGATGGTTCATCACAGGATGGAAATGTGGGGGCAGCAGCTATATTGATCAAGGAAGGGGAGCAAACAAAGGCATTACATTATCACATTGGGCCAAGTTCACAGCACACAGTACACAAAGTGGAGCTAACAGGTATATTACTAGGGCTGCACCTGATCAAGAAGGACACAAAGGGAAGGATGAGCTACTCCCTAGGAGTAGACAATCAAGCAGTGCTGAGTGCACTGAATGCGGTAAAAATCTCACCTGGTCAATACCTTGCTGACACAATACTTGAAACAGCAGCACATATCAAGAAGACAAGGAACTGTGGGACAGGGTGGCTTAGTGGATGTGCCATCTCCCCTGGAGCTGCCTGTCAGCTGCCAGCTCTAGGAAAGAGAGTCCCGGGTTCGAATCCCGATTTGAACCACTCTTGGGGTTTTAGTGGGTATTGCTGGTGAGCTGAGTCCCACACTACCGGTGTCAAAACCAGGCACCAGTGTGCATAAATGCATTTCCCCTGGAAACCCTGCTGTGTGCACATGTTGCCTGGCAGGCTTCATCCCGGTGGTAGGGCCTGATTCCCAATTTCTCACGCCTATCACCATGCTGGGAAAAACCTAGCAGGGATTTCCAAAAAAAAAAAAAGAAAAAAGAAGACAAGGAACTCTAACAGGTACACACTGAAGTTCAGGTGGACAGCAGGGCATGCCAGTATAAGGGGCAATGAGGAAGTAGACACTGAGGCTAAAAAGGCAGCGGCAAGAGCATCCTCAGACTAAAAGGACCTCCCCCCACTACTGCAGAAGAAGCTGAAGCACAATAAATCCACACTAAGGCAGCATAGACACAGTCAACTCAAAGCACAATGGGTACAAGAATGAAAGGCATCACCATGCTATAACAAAACTAAGGCTATAGATGAAACATTCCCCTTGAACAGATTCCTTAAGCTGATAAGTGATGACAGATTATCCAGACAGGATGCAAGCTGTATATGCCAGCTGAGAACAGGTCATGTTCTGCTGAATGCATACCTGTATAGGATCGGCAGGGCAGAGGAGGTGAAATGCCCAGCATGCGGACACCTGAAAGAAGACACAAAGCATTTCCTGATGGACTGCCCTTTGTATGCACATGAAAGATGGGCACTGTACAGGCACTGCAAAAAGAGAAATCCAAGCCTGAAAACATTGCTGAATGAGAAAATGATGATGGTGCCAATTGCAAATTATATCCAAGCCACAGGCCAATTTGAAATTGGAGGGGATAGGCAAAGCAGAGAGGGTAGGCGCCAAATGCAATGAGGGGAGGAATTCTGAAGAAGAAGAGGAGAAAAGAGCAGAGTGGGGAAAGGGGAAGAGGAGAAAGGGCCTAGACAGGATGGCAAGGACGAAGAGAGGAGTCATTGCAAGAGCCCCATGCCACGCTGGGTGGACCACCATGCCCAATCAAGACATGAAGAAGCCTCTGAGGAACAAGGCCAAGAAAGCCCAGGATGTAAACCCTGTTTGCACATGTGGGAGCCACAAACACGAGACGTGAGGAGCAAGACACCACCAATGGACCAGGCAATCCACCTCATTATGGCATGCAATGGCACCTCGGCAGCATCAACACTTGATGTGATGCAAAGCCATTCCCAAGCAGGAGTGGGGAGGACATAGTTGGAGGGGTAGAGAAGAGAGAAAGAGGAAGACGCATCAGGAAAACATAGATATATTCTCGTGTAGTGCTACATAGGGTTCTGTACCCCGAGCACACACAAATGGATTCAAAAAAAAAAAGAACTGCACGGAGGCTGCCAAGGCTGCCAAGATGCTTATTGGGTCTAGTTGAAGCACTGCCAAACAGGGCCATCAAACACCCTGATCCCACTTATGATAGACCCCAATGGAACTATATGGCAGAGGCCCCAAAAATAATGAAAGGTCCCATTACCAAGTTCCTTTGAAAAAGGAAGGAGGCTCTAAATGTAATGTTGGAACTACCAAGCTAAATATGGATACTGAATTATGCTTACAGTAACTACCAATGAATCTTGAGAATAGGGACCCAAAAATGATGACTAGCATTGTTGCCAGGTAACTTTTGGAAGGGACACTTTCACCAATGTAGAACTGTTTATCAACATTTATCCTGCATGGTTAATGACTGGTTGAACATGGCAATATCATCATACTACCAAAGGCATGAAATTATTCATTGGGCTCTCTCCTCAAGGCTCAGCAGACTTACTCATGTCACAATTCCTAGGAACAAGGTCAAATTCAGGTGTATCAGCGGGAGTATGCTCAGCGGAAGCGAGCTTCAGGTCATAGAAAGATCAGCAAGGCAGAGTGTGTGCTATTGGAGGAGCAGCAGGTGCAAAAATCCCAGCTCATGAAAATGGAAGACTTACAAGTGTGCCTAAGAGCTGCTTTTGACTGGTGCATTTCTCCCCCCATCCCATAATTTTAGTCTCACATGAAAGGTAAGGGCTCATGTGTGTGCACTTATTGTATCCTCATGAGAGGTAGATCCCCAATGCACTCCAGACATGGTGTGAGATGAAGAACAGGCTTGAGAATACTTTGATGAAACCAGAGGCATACTCCAGCTCTTCTGCCTTTGTGGGTGGATGGATCAATTTCACAAGCATGTTGAAGACTTTATTCAAGAGAACATTGCAGAGGCAGAAAAAATAATGGCAGTACAATGAAAAGAAGAGAAAGACTATGTCTGCCTTCACGGCTTACGATGCTTGGTAGCTGGTGCTGTTCAAGAGGTGCTGGTATGGCAGCCAGAGTATGCCACTTCTTGTGTAAAGCTGGGCAGGGCAATTGTATGGGATGGTTGAGCATATGTGATGAAATTAATTTGCCATTTTCTGGCCTCACTCATCTGTCCAGAGTTAATTTGAGGAAGTTTCAGCAGCATTATGGCTGGTGATACTGATTGTCTCAGTGCTAGTCAAGCAATGCATGTATATGCCATTCTCAAAATTTCACTAGATAAAAGCATACTTTACACTTAATAAATGACAGTCATGAAGAAGTGTCTGCCAAATCAGAAATAACTAGGCAATGTCTGTAAACATGATGCTGCCAGCGAAAATTGGACTAATCAGGTACACAAAAGTGGGTAGTTCAATTTCTGCTGATGAAAGCTGCTGGTAGCAGTGCAAGTGGTCACAGGTGGCCCCAGGGCCAGTTAAACCTGCTGTAAGGCTGAGTGGAGACATCACTTGTCCATTCTTCATGAAGGGTACACATCACAACATGTGAAGTTACTACACTCAGTGCTCTATAGCACTGAAAGGCATAAAGAAATTGAAACTTGTTCAGAGAAGGTCCAAGGCTAAGTTGGTTGAGTGGGAGGCTTGGGAGCTCTCCCAAGGAACTAGATATGTCCCAGTGGAAGTGAAAAGCTCCAAAAATTTGCAGACACTGTGAAGAAATACCACTGGAATGGAAATAGATGTCCATGAGGTGGCATTGCATGAAGCCAACCCCCTATCCATGGATGTTGATGAGATATTCAAAATGGAGGAGAGGGATGTCCCTGAACAGAGGTGAGTGAATTCACCCACCTCACCCACTGTGATGCCATTTGATGTAGCCCTCAGCCCCAGCACACCTTCATGGAAGAGTTTATTCCCAAGATTGGCCCTTACTTGAGTTGCCTCCTCAATTCTGAAGGTGCACCTGTTACGACAATGTGCCAGAGTTGTATGACCACTCCATTTGAGTGGAGGTGCACTGACTGCTTTCCTGCTCTTGTACTCTGCAAGGAGTGTTGCCAAAGCTCCCACCAGCAGCTTCCTTTCCACAGAGTTCAGAAGTGGACAGGGAAATACTTTATTCCATCATGGTTGAGGGAGGTTGGAATAAGCTTGCACCTTGGGCACTCAGGGGGATTATTCCCACTTCAAAGTGTTTGTCTTTGACCATTATACATTCAAAATCCTAGTCTAAAAACTGCAGTCACAAAAGGACTATGAAGAAGAAAAAAACCCAAACAGCAGCTGCAATGAATGCAATACAGTTGCCAACCTTAGCTTTGGCAGCTCAAAGCCTGGACATCATGACAAAGAGGGACATCCAATCTTGACTGTTATTGATAGGTCTGGCATCCATGAGATCGGTGTCAGTTGGTGCCGCTGCCCTGGAGCTCCTGAGTGCAACTTGCAGTTGATGATGGCAGGGCTCTTTCCAGCAACATTTCGCAAACCCAAGACAGCATTCACTTTCAGAGTGCTGGAAGACTTCCATCTGGATAATCTTGAATGCAAGACAACTCCAAGCCAGTTTTTCAGCCGTCTATAGAGACTCACAAATGATGAGTTTCCAAATACTGTGCCAGTGGGAGGGCTTAGTGTATCTGCCAAATGTAGACTGACCGGCAGAGTCAGGACTGATATCAGGAGCTACTGAGGGTCTGCTGACAGTGAAGGGTGCTCATTTCCCAGAAGAAATTTGGCTTTGGGTACAATAGAAATGAAGAACAGAAACCAGGATCAATGGCTGTATTCTGTGCTTTGTGCACGCAACCTGGAATCAACCTCCCAGAAAACTGGAGATAGTATGAAAATAGGTATGTGAATGTATCTCGATGCCTCATAGCTGCTAACATATTACTCCAGCAATATTATCTTCATGCAAGGTTTCATGATGGATGGAAACTTTCAAGCAGAGCACATGAAGATGAGAAACCCAGAAAATGATGTTCCTCTTTCCAAAGGCACAGGATTCATGGTCAGCCAAAAACCACACAAGTTGCACCTACAGTTGGCAATAGAGAGGTGGCAGGTATGTTCTATCTCTGGTATTTTGCAGCAAGAGGGGGCTCATGCAAAAAAAGAGATTAACGTGACATGATCACTGTGCAGTAAATAGTGTAAGCAGGCATGGTGGGCACCTTGAATCAACTGGTATTGGTGCAACAGCATGCATTCATGAGGCATTTGTACCCGATTCAGTTGTTGACTTTCAAAAGGGAGAGGCGTGAGTTCTCATATATCTTGCTGTACGCTCAGTGAAAATAAATCCCCCAAAAGCCAGAAGAATATGGACTATTCCATATTCAAGGCCTTGAATTTCAACATGGAGGGAATACAGGCTGCCCTCATCTCCTATGATGTCATGTGCCAATGGAGTGTTCATATGATGGACAGGGTGAATGGCAGCACCTATCTCAAACTTCCTGACAACCTGAAGCTCAAGCTGATGATCAGTCTCTTATATATTCACAGTCATCAAGATACCTGTCTGGCTAGGTATTCACCCAGTTTCATCAAGGGAGGACGGCAAATTGATGGCAAGACTATCGAAACACTTTGGGCACTGCTTAATGAGATCACCAGAAGCACAAGAGGAATGTCAACATTGCATGGCCAGGAGGTCATAGACAACCACATGAACAACTCCAATTGGAAGAAGCTTGTCAACCTAGTTATGTTCCCTCCTGTAGATACCACATCAATGCTTATATTCCTTGGCAGTCAATGCTGTTTCTAGACGCTACCGAAAGGCCATTGCAGGAGTCACATTGAGCATGGCAGCATTTGAGTCTATTAATGCATTGGCAAGTTCAAACTCCATTCATGTTTGGAGTGCCAAAGAAGAAAATGCTCAGAGTGACATTGTGATGTCAAAGTCATGGATATATATGACATAAAAATGAAACAATGTGAGTCCCATCACTCTATGATACTCTTAGCCTCAAATCAGTTTTCAGTCCCGTTGCGTGCAGAAATACTTCTAGAATTGACAGAGAAGGAGATTGGTGCCTCCAACCATGAGGGACATGCAACATGGATCAGTACCAGATTGAAGATCCAGGAGATGCAGTAGGCTACCTTTCAGCAGCTTCCCCACTGAGACTCCTGATGATGACTTAACAATAAGAACTTAGGATATCACTTCAAGCACTAGTAAGGAAGATTGGGTCCCATTCCACTCCAGATCAACAAAGGGAAGTTGCAGTGAGGTGGGCACAACTCTGAGAAAGAGTTGACACATTCCATAAGCAGGCAGCTAATATTCTCCAGGCCATCTCTGAAGGTGGAGCCAACTCACCAGTAATTGAATCCTATGTTGGCACAGAATTCAATGGAATTGGCAAAGAAGATGATGACAATGAGCGTTCTTCATCTGCTGAAGACCATGATCAAACACACTTATCAGGAAATTCTGCTGCCGATGGCTGTGTGGATGCAGAGTATATTTCATTGCATCTTCCCTCACATTTTGGATGTGACTGGTGCAATAAAAATGCAGCCAAAGACCTAGCAAAGGCAGAACTGCACTTAAAGGAGGGCCAGCTCAATGACTCTCTGCACCATATTCGAATCACCCTGGGATACGAATCCTATTTGTTCAGACACAATGTTCACCTGGCACGTATGCAAAAGCTCAAAACACACACTTGGGAGGGGGTGCATGCCATTGAATCAACAGTGCAGCTTCATGCATGTGTACACTCGTGCATGGCAGGCAATGGTAGACCTTGGAGCCAGCGACAATCTCCTTGAACGGTACAAAATATTGAGGCAGCAGCACTTGTCTGTCAAGACTAGCATAATCATGCCTCAAGTGCGGGGGCAACAGAACACAAGATTGCCTTGGTTTTGGTCTAATGGATGTCCAGTGGGACACTGATGTTTTGGAATGGATGGAAGACTGTACATGATTCTCAGTTCACACCGCTTAATAAATTTAACCCCCAATACAGTTTTTTGAGTGCATTGGCTTCTAGCCAAAGCTCAAAAGATGCGATGGGTTGAGGAACTTCAGTGTCTCCGAGTTGAGATGGAGTTGGCAGTCAGGTATTTTAAACATCAAGAGTGAGCTTGGCAGGATAAAGGGGAGACCATTGATTCTCAATCACAGCCTGGGCATGCCACATGGGCGGCCAGACAAAGTGCAATGTGGTGTTCAATGGCTGCACAGGCAGAATCTACATTTACTGCTTTTCTCAGGAATGACCTGCCTCCTGAATTTGCAAAAGTATTATGTCCACAATCAAGTGCTTAAAGCCAGCCAGTTGCTTATAGTACATCCAACCAGCTATCAGTAGCCAACCCAGATTTAGAACTACAATTCCTTGCAAAATGTTCCTGTTAATTAGCATCGCCTACAGTTTCTTCATTTACAATGGACTTCCAGTCCAGCAGCTCTCTTTGTGGGCCCATTCATAATGTGTGCACACACTCTCCCCTTGCCTGAAAGAGCTTCACCAATGGTTTGCATCCAGCTTGTCAGCTATGGGAAATAGGCCTATCCATGTACTTTGGCAAGATGGCATTGCAAGGACACTTGCCTCATATAACCATTTTGGTAGCTTAATTTGTGGGCCCATACATGCACATGCATACTTCTCAGTCTTCCATATTTAGCTATCGGCAACTGCCAAAGGAATATACCCCAGGAATTGTGTGCATAACATTATCAGTAGTCATCGGCAGCTTCTACTGGCTGCCTCTGCATAGTGATGCTCCTCAGCCTTGATTGTTATGCCTGTGGCAATACCTAGCCATTAGCAGCTTCCGGTAGAATACCTGGGTCATGCAAATTGAGCCAAGCATTGTTCCAGAGGTACTTAGCTTTGATAGAGTAAGCATTGGTAGCTTCAAATGGAGATATCTAAGAATAATATACCTGATGTAGCATCAGCATAGACTTATTTTATACATTATCGGAAGTCATCATCAACTTCTACAGGCACCCTATACATTTACTTCCATTCCTATCCCATTTGCGATGCTATCCTGCATATCATGTCGTCTGAAACAGGAGCCTCAATATTAGATTCTGTCCTCACCTGCATCAGGGAGAGGATTTCCATCATTCTTCACCAGCCTGGTGATAAAGACAAAAACTATATTGCCAGCTTACACAATGAAGTGGTAAGTATTATTTGGCACTCTGCTTTTTCTTTAAATCTAAACTTCGACTAAGCTCGCTGCCACATGGATCATTGGTATTCTGCCATCTGGTGGCAGCTCTCAGGTGCCAGAATCAGTTCAGGTTGCCTTCCACAGCTTTTCAGACATTAGGAACCCAGGTAGCTATACTGCACCCAATGGAAGCCAGCTGCCAAAAGGCAACGTTCAACAAGCAAACACTCCCCAATTTAACTTCACAGAGTGGTGGGAAATCAGTCAAGGAGACACACTGAGTGAACCATTTGATGTGCATGATGAGATAGTAAGAGAGTTGTTGCGTGTTCTAGAGATGGTATGCGCCATACTTCAATAAAATAATGCATGATTAACTGGTATTAACAGCAGGAAGCTAGTGAACGGCTCCACACTAGGGTAATAAAGGGATTCAAGAAATCGCAGGAGCTGTGCACCAAGATCAACAGTCAAGCCACATCAATTAGAATTATGCTCCGCGGTGGAATTGAGAAGCTCAAGACACTTGCTGCTGCTGTTAAAAATGCTGAAGAATAGCATATCTACCAATCTAAAAGCACTAGTTACACTTCTTCATTCTCCCTCTCTCTAATTAAAGACTCTACCTGAGACATATTGGCATCCAAATATTGAAGAAGTGCTTCCAATTTTTCTTTCCTTCTCAACTCATGCTGTTGAAGCCATTGAGTGCTCTCTGGGGCCTTTGAAAGCCATTAGGCAGAAGGTGTCCTGGGAGGATCCTGCATCATGTTAGGAGAGGAAGATAAGATGACCCTGGAAGATACCTTGCCGATGAGCTTTCCAATCACAGGCTCTAAGAATGTCACATTCTTCAGGACCTCATTGATACCTTTGGTGCCAGTTGATGGGCCTGAGGATTCACCCATTGACTCCCAGCACTGTCTCCCATCGGAGTCTGCATCTTTGAGCATCCTAACTCCTCTCCAGAACACTGAGCACATCTATAGGCTTAAAATTAGTGCCTCAATCCAGAAAGACATAGCCTGTATCCATGTACCTTCTCCTCAAAACTGTGGTCATTTGGCCCAGAAGGTCCTTGTTTCGTTTCTGAAGCCTTTCCTTGCATGGTGGATGGTAGAAAGATGTTTCTTTGATGTTGGCAGATGTGCCTTGATAAATGACATAATGAGTGCTTATTCATGCATGTGTGAATTGGTCTGCGTCTGTAAATCTGCATGTGCTCACAGAAATAATATGTAGCAGCATAAATGGTCCCCAAGATGATGGGAGAGGTGCCCATGACAAGCACTTTCTCACTGAGGAGCTGCTGGTAATCTCACACTGGCCTACCAGGGGAGCTGCCAATAATCTCACATGGGAACACTGGGGGGCTGTCAATGATCTTGCAATGGCCCAATTGGGAGCTGCCAATAATTTTGGAGCAGCCCAATCAGGAGCTGAGAAAAATGCTGGGTGCCTATCTTGACAAGATCTCTGTGCAGGCATATTTCTTCTACCCATATCCACTGACAACTGCCCTTTCCCTTTAATATCCTATTCTGAGTCATATTATCACTGAGAATGTCAATTCCTGATCACAATCTAACCAAGGAGGAAGAAACCCTTCACCACTATGCAGCTACCCTTGAGAAGAGATTAGAGGTGAATCATGCATGTGAATCAAGAGATGAAAATACTTGGGTGAATGAATTCAAAGTGTTCTTGGTATATTTGTGTTCATCCAATCATTATCGTCAGCTAAGCTACACTGATTCTAGGCAAGATCAATGATGTGCTTTACCAATGCCATTGACAGAAGTGAAATACATCCTTGTGTGCACCTGCTGTTCTTGAGCCTCACCAAGGCAATCAGCAAGTCTGGCAATGCCCCAGACATAAGCTCTGTCTCTGAGAATGACCCAAGGGCACTGAGAAGCAACTATTATACTGCACCCAGCGATCTCCCACTGCTGGATATACATTTCAATGGCCAAAATGGCATGACAAAAACTGCAACAGTCCTTATTCCTAGCTCACATTGGCAGCTTCATGCCAAGAATGTATGGTTTCTCAGACTCAAGATGATTCAGCAAATACTGGAGGTGCAGAAATGAATGTGCCATCTGCAGTGTGCAATCTCGAAAATGTTCTGTTGCAACACGAAGAACTTTCGGTAGAGGCTACCAATGCAACCGTCAATATTCCCAGAAGTGTGGAGAAACATTATGGTGCTCCCAGTGACAAATGTAAAGGTGAGCTCCTTATTCTTATGGCATGTTCTGAATGCACAATGGAATTTCTGCCAAGGCAGTTGTTACAAGATTGGCAGCAAAAAGAAAAGTGGCTGAACAGGTTGAAACAACTGCTGCCAGTGCATCCAAGGGAAATACCAGAGATGATGAAAATGTAAGTAATTGAGTTGAAATGAAATATTTGCTGAAGGAACTATTTATCCAGCAGCTTGTAGATGATCCTCCCCAAACTCAAGGTTGAAAGGCACCCAGGCTACAAGACAAATACAGAGGAACGTTGGCTGCAAAGGCAAGTTTCTGAAAGAAAACAAGGTCACAAGTCAAAGCAAATGGGAAACAAACTAAGAAGATAGATTCCTGAAGGCATAAGTCACCAAACCTAGAAGACAGCCACAAAGAAAGCTGGCAAGATGAGCCTGTATCTGTAGAAGAGAGCCCAAGCAGAAGACAGGACGGTAGAAATGAAGAGGGATTTTTGTGTGCATACTATGCTGTCTTTTGCATCTGGTTTATGCTTATCACATAGGCTAAAGGAGAAGACAATGACAAAACATTCAAGGACCTCAAATTGGAGGTTCAGGCTCTGACGGTAAGATGCAATGAGTACAAGAGGATGATTAAGGATCTCCAATCAGCATGTGATACCCACAAGAATATCCTGGAGATGCTTTGGCACCAAATTATCAATCTACATGATTCTCGGGGTACCCTGAGTAGCACATATGGTGGAAAGAACTATGATCTCATATCATGAATAGAGCCTATGTCTCATATGCTGTCCATAGGACTTATAGAACACAAACAAGAATTAGATACAGCATGTATTTCATATCTGTTGTATCATATCTTCAGGGAAACATATATTGCGATTGCATCAGCCCTAGCCTGTCAATGACAATCTTGGGTCCACCATGGGTTTTGGTAGCACAGCATGCCCATCCGACCAAGTCGGCAGCTGTACATGTGGGCCCATACATAATATACATTGTAATGGTTCATTACTAGTAAGCAGGATGACGAGTCGCTCCTGGCCTTACTAATAAAGCCTCGGTACTTACTAAGACGTGGACGGCCTCTTACTTATCACGGTGTATGATTACTCAGGATATTAGGGTACAATGACTGAGCGTTAGTAGTAGTGGCGCGGTTGCTGATGAAGGCACCTCGCATAGCCGTAGTTATAAGGCAGCTGTCGATTGATGTAGTCGGCAGCTTGACACTCTTGTTTATCCAAGGATCTTGTGGTCTGCAACCTTCCACTCTCGACCGACTCATCGGCAGAAGCTCCACCTTAGGGAGGCACTTTCAGGTGTCCTCATATAGTCATGCCTGAGCGCATTGACTCGTTGCTGCTAAGTCACGTTACACTCGTCACCGCGTTTTAGCCTAAGTCAGGCTTGGCCTCGCAAGGCATTACATTAGTGTCAAGCTCCTCATTACGCCGTGGTGCTGGTAACTACCAAAGACAGTTGGGAATTCCAACCCTATCAAGTTAACGAACAATTCCGGGACGCACCTGTACGATTCCTCAAAGGATGCATCAGGTGGAGGACGGTTCCCGACGAGAGAAGACAAGGACTTCTAGAACACCACAACACTGGGTACTATGCAGAAGCAGCCACCGCTCAAAGGTACCATCCAATAGTTTTCAACCGAGAAAGGTGCTGCTGGGTAGAACTTAGGTGGAATCAAACTCTACACCATTTTGAAGCAGCGCGACCTGCAGGGGACGACCTCAACTGCAATATACCTCTGACAGAGGCACTACCAGTCGAGAATCAGGGCCGAATCGACGGTGAAACAGAAGAAAACGAACCTGCCCCAGTATCGCCAGAACTCCAACACTGCACCCCCGCTCGATCAGATACCAGTCACACGAGCGAACGGGCAGAAACGCCATCAATACTAGCAGAAGATCCAGAACCAATCAACGTCTACAAGGGAGAACCAGAGGTGGACGAAATCACCCAACAAACAGCTACGTTACACATCCCAGATCCAATTGTTATGGCTACTCAAACCATAACCGAGGAACCACGACCGCTCGTTATCGATGAGCAGACAGGACATATCATAGATATGGCTCCTGATGATATACAAGCGGCACGATGAGCCATGGGCCCAGATGAACCAGACCAACCAGGAGGATTCGATTTTGATTATGTCAATCAACCCCAAAGAGATGAAAGAATCAACCAAGGAGAAAGGAACCGAGGAAATCCATACGACAGAAGACCCGATCCACCCCATATGGGAGGAGGAGGGGGCCCACCGCCAGCAGGAGGAGGAGGTCCACCCATTGTCCCGGGACCCCCAGCGCATCAAGGAAACGACAAATTCATAGGAAACCCACCAAGCCCGTTCAATGGGGATCGATCCAAAGTCGAAGGATTTATCCTTCAATGGGAAGTTTACGCAGGAGTCAACGCCAGCCACACCGCAATGAGGAACAAATACCAAAAAGCTATGTTGTTCCTAACCTATGTGCAGGGAGACCTAGTTAACGCCTGGATCATGTCGGCAAGTCAGTGGCTGGTTCAGGAAGTCGAATGAGGAGTCAGCCAGTTCGACAATTGACTCTGGAACAATGTCCTGCAGGCTTTCAGGAGGCAATTTGCAGACGTGCTCAGTAAAGAGCAAGCCCAAGCCCAACTCAACGGAGGAATACGAATGAAAGAAGGCAAGATCGACAACTACATTGCCTTGTTCGAACAGCTGGTTTGATACGCCGGATACAACATCAACGCCGAGCAAACCCTCAAATATTTCATAAAGGGGTTGCCTCGAGCACTTTACAAAGCCATGTACCAACACGATGACCCCAGGACTTACGAAGAATGGAGGTCATCAGCCCTCAAACGACAACAGAAGTGGATACACATGCAGACCATGCGTGGTAACCTGGACACATTCAAAAACAGCGCTAACAGAGGCCCATCAGGAGGATTGGCGAAGCTGTTAGCACCACTCTCACACCCTGATGCAATGGATACGTCGGCAGATCGAGTCCGAGGAAGGCTGGCAGGAGCCGAAGAAATTGTCAATCAGCGACCACCTTTCCCACCAAGGGGAGGGTATCTTCAATGCCAAAAAGAAAACCGCCGTGACTTTAGCCAAGTATGGTGCTACAACTGCGAAAAGTTGGGACATCTCAGCCAAGACTGTCGCCAACCGCAACGAAACCGAAGGAACCCTCAGATAAGGGCCACCGAAGATACACCAAAGACTGATGAAGCAGAAGCCGAGGATTGGCTGCGAGGGGTGGCAAGCGAGGGAGATGATGTGAAAGACCTCATCCTTCAGAAGTTGATGGGGATGGATTTTTCAGGTGCCTGAACCCAATGGCCTGGGTGAGGGCATTCCGTTGTAACTCTGTGTATATCATGCGCTACCGTTCTATGAAAATCCCAGTTCAACTGCATACACATTACAACATGGCCGATCTAAAAGCACTAGTGGACTCAGGAGCCACCGATAACTTTGTGAGCGAACACTTTCTCAAAGAGATGGGGATAAAAACACGCCCCTTAGACAAACCAAAGAGGATTTAGAATATCGATGACACAACCAACAAAGCAGGGCATATAACCAGCTACATCATCCTTCAGGTCACTGTAGGAGGAAATGACAAGGAAATGTGATTCTTAGTCACCGACATTGGCAGTGAGGATATCCTTTTCAGGTATCCGTGGCTTGCCGCTTACGAACCGCAATTCAACTGGCGACGAGGGACTATCACCAAGGAGCATACCCCCATTATTATCAAAACAGTCAATGTGACGCGAAGAAAAGCGGTACTCGCTCACCTACTCACAAAGGAAAAGGAAAACATTGTCGAGGAGCTCACACGCGAAGAAATGAGAGGACGAAGGGTACACACTACGGCAACCAAACTAGCAGTTGCCACCCAAACCGAGAACAAGAAGAAGGTGCTTCTACCCCCGCAATACGAACCATTCCGCAAAGTGTTCAGCGAAGAAGCATCCACCCGATTACCAGCAAGACGGGTATATGATCATGCCATAGAACTGCAACCCAACGCACCCAAAGCCATCACGTGCAAAATATACCCCATGACGCGATTAGAAGACGAGGCCCTGGATACCTTCATCGACGAACAACTCAAGAAGGGATACATTCGACCCTCGCAGTCACCTTATGTGTCATCCTTCTTCTTCATCAAAAATAAGGACGGCAAGTTATGACCGGTGCAAGATTATCGTGCAATCAATAGGTGGACTGTGCGAAATCAATACCCTCTTCCTCTGATCTCAGAGTTAATGCGAGACCTTGGAGGAGCCGTGGTTTTCACGAAATTCGATGTGTGGCAGGGTTACAACAACATTCACATCAAGGAAGGGGACGAACACAAAGCCACATTCAAAACACGTTGCGGACTTTTCGAGCCGACGGTCATGTATTTTGGCCTTTGCAACTCCCCCGCTACATTTCAAGCCTTCATGAACGAGATATATAGGCCGGTTGTCGCAAAGTTCGAAATGGAGGGCACAAACATTCGCATCTACATGGACGATATCGCAATCGCCACTAATTATTGTGGAACTAAACAGTGTACCAAGGAGGCTCACTCTGTGGCAGTTTTGGTGGTGCTAGCTGTCGCCACACAAAATGACCTTTACTTCAAGCTAGACAAATGCACTTTTCACGTCCCGTCAATTGATTACCTGGGGGTAATCCTTGAAAAGGGGATGACACGTATGGACCCAGTAAAGGTGGAGGGAGTGTGCAACTGGCCAACACCGGCCAAAGTCAAGGATGTGCGTAGTTTCTTGGGTTTTTGCAACTTTTATCGCCCTTTTATTTGAGGTTTCGCCAACATTGCAAGACCCTTAAACAACCTTACACAAAAAGACATCGAATGGTCATGGGAACGCACTCAGCAACAAGCGTTCGACACACTAAAACAAAGGATAACTACCGACCCAGTACTAATGTCCCCAGATCCAAAGGTGTAACGTGCGAGTAGCACGTAAGCCTGACTTAGGC